>CAUYQG010001336.1:0-58160 GCA_963574415.1 Tarsius wallacei
TTAATCTAGTTTGTTATTGCAACTCTTGATTGCATTTTTTATTTTATTTTTTGAATTCTTCATCTCCTAGATTTGTATTTGGTTCTTTTTTTTAACTTTTAAATTATTTATTTTAAAATTGTGGGGTATAATTCAGGGTTAAGTATACAAATATTCATTGTGCAGGTACCTTTGTTGATGAGGTGTGCCCCCCACTTCCCCAAGTAGATTTCGACTACTGTCAGTCCCACCTCCCTGCCTCCCCCCTCCCCGCTGCAGTCTCCCACTACTGTCAATCCTTTTCTTATAGTATTACAGTAGTTGTTCATGACCCACTTATGAGTGAGAACATGTGATATTCAGTTCTCTGTTTCTGTGAAAGATCACTCAGTATTATAGACTCTAATTCCATCCAGGTTGCTGCGAAGTTCATGATTTTGATCTTTATGGCTGCATAATATTCCATTGTGTATATGAACCACATTTTTTTAACCAGTCCTCTTTTGATGGGCAGCATGGATGGTTCCATATTCTTGCTATTGTGAACAAGGCTGCTGTAAATTATATATATCTCCTTGTGGAATTTTTCATTCATATTATAAATTGTTTTTCTAATTTAATGGGATTGCTTATCTGTACATTTTTGTATCTTGCTGAATTTTCTTAAGATCATTATTCTGAATTTATTTTCAGGTATATTATAGATTTCTTTTTTGGGGAGAGGTGGTTGTTACTAGAGAATTATTGTGTTCCTTTTGAAGCACCGTGTTTCCTTGATTTTTCTTGTTTCTTGTGCCCCATGTTAATATTTGTGCATCTAATTGAACAATCACTCTTCCAATTTTATGGAGTAGCTTTCATAGGGAAATATCTTTCCCTGTAGATGTGCCCTATAGTGTCAATTAGGTAGGGTGCTTTGACTTTGGTTCTGAGTGAGTTAATTAATATAGACTCTATTAAATTTCTTTGGCTGTAATAAATGTCAGTGGTATCTGTGGGTGTCACAGTGGCCCAGACTATGGCTGCTTGTAGAGGCAGTGGCATGGATCTACTGGGGGTAAGTAACACCTAGCAGGTCAGCTCTTGGGCTCTGGTGGAGTGGTGCACCAGCACTACTGGTTGTATAGTTGAGTTCACCAGTAGCAGTTGTGGGTACCAGGTAGATCCCAACTCTCAAATTTAAAGTAGGCACATCCAAATCATCATCAATTTTTCTTGAACCAACTTGTGCTCAGAATGTTGACATAAGAAGGAAAATAATAATAGCATCACCATTGTGTAACATTTGCAAAACTCTGTTTGCTGGGCACTCTACGCCATCTATTTCACATGATCTTCTCTCTGTTCTGATATATTCATGAGTACATGAGAACAAAAAGGCACACATAAGTTAAAGATTTGTCCTAGTAAGCGGTAGAACCAGCATTCAGACACAAGAAGTCCAATTGCGGAACACATTCTTCATCCACTTCATCACCTCTCCAGGTCCCACTCCCCATTCCACTGTTCAACCCTTTGCTCTGCTACCTTCACTCACTAGAGATCTGAAGTTTCTCACATGTCATTCTCAGAGGAGCCTGAGGCTCAAACCATGAATTGGAAACTTCTTCTAAAAGTAACTTTTGAACAACTGTCCCACAATTACATCTAAGAATACCCTAGCATCAAATAATATTCCTTGGCTCCTATATTTCTTCACTGGTTCTTGTCTTTTGTGTTGCTTATTCATTCCTGGCTCTCTTTCTCCTTGTGGAAAAAGTCCATGTGGTTTCAATTTCTCCATTTTCTATTATAAAGCTATTTTATTTTCCTTTTTAATTTGTGACAACAGATGTCAGAGGCAAGATGGTGACAGAACTGGTGGGAGCATGAAAGTCTCTGCAAGGGCAAGTGTCCATAAGGATATTCTGTGTGAGTGGATGAGTTCAGCTGGGTGTGTGAAAGTCCATCTGAGGGGAGACTCAGGATGCACCTGGGGCTTCCCTCCAGAGGCAGCTGCAACCACCTCTGCCCTGAAATTGAAGCCCTGCTGTGTAGATCATCAGTCATTCTTGGGGGTCTCTTGGGAGGAGGCAGTGGAGGTCAGCTGTTCCTTAGCACATGGCAGCTGGTCCAAGTCACCACACATGGCAGCAGCCCGGGCACTGGCAGAGGGAACTATGGAGAGGGTGCCATGAGGAAATCTGGAGCTAAGTTCTGCCACTGGTGAGGTGACACCAACTGCCACTATTTTCTCTGTCCAGGACTGGGCAAAGAGCTGCATTGACCCAGAGGGCTCTATTCAGCCTCCAACCTGGGACCCAGAGGTGATCTCCGCACCCCTCTGGGATTGAACATCATTGACCCAGAGAGGGAACTTCAGGAGCATACACAGAGAGACAGACATCCCACTCCCATGTTGGACCAGGCACAGACACCTCTGATCTGAGTGGGGGACTTGACAGCAGCAGCAGTGGATGAGTTGGGTGAGTCTGGATCTGATTCACCATCCTCCCACAGCAGTCCGTGGGGTGTCTGACCCACGTGAAGAGCAATCCGATTGGCCTGCTCAGAGAACCAAGGGCAGTGGCTGGAGACTGGAGCCCATTTCCTACTGCAGTGGTGGCCAGAAGCAGCAGTGGTGGCCAGAGGCAGCAATGGCACTTGGAAAAGGAGCCTGAGGTTCCAGAAATAGCCACAGAAGGAGCTCTTTTTTGTTGTTGTTCTTTCTCTGGTTTTGTCTATGTTTTAGTACTTGTTTTGTTTTGGGGTTTTTTTGTTGTTGATGATGTTTTTAGTTTTTCTGTTTGTGTATGGATATTTTTGAGGGAGAGTGCATCACTGGGATTTTCTTGTGTGTGTGTGTGTGTGTGTGTGTGTGTGTGTGTGTGTGTTTATTTTGTTTTTGAATGCTTCTTTGTTTATTCATTATTTAGAGTGTCTGTTTGTTTTCCTTCTCCTTCTCTCTCTTCATCTTCCTTTTATCACTCATCTTTCTTTTTCCATTTTCTTCTCTCATTTTGCCTTTGGGGGCATAGATATGCCACTACTACCTAGATAGACTATAAGGTGGAGGGAAGTGGGTTCCAAGTGGGCCACACCCCTGTCAGTGCATACTGTGGTCTGCAGTTAGCTTCTGAATCATAGCTCCTCCATCACACCTTAATCAAATCTCAAAAATGCAAAAAAGTACAGTCCCTCTCCCCCATCCCCAGTCTGGCTTCAAAAGTGAACAAATCCAGAGGTACTACATAAGGAAGAATAGGGGATTAAGCAAACAGAAATAAAGCTATCCCCTCTATCACTGAGCAATGGAATTAAAGAAGGGGAAAAAAGAGGGAGGAAAACCATTACAAATGAAAAAGAATCAAAGGAGGACCACTGGTCCCACCCAAACTCCTAGGAAGACAGCACCTGAGAATACAGTCTTTGGAACTCAAACAATGAAGAGTCCTCAGAACAACTGGTCTCAAACCACAAACCCAGATATCAAGATACTAATAGAGATAATGAATCGAAATAAGGAGAAACAAGAAGAAAGAATGAAGGAGTTGATAACTGAGATGATGGCAATAAAGAATACAGCAAACTAAATAAATAACAAACTGACAAGCATGGAAAGCAGAATTAACCAAGCAAAAGAAAGAATTTCAGAGCTTGAGGACCAAAATATGGAACTAACTCAAACTGTTAAAAACATAGAAAAGAAGCTTAAAAAGATGGAACACAGCCTCCAAAAGAGGTGTGATTATATCAAGAGGCTGAACCTATGATTAATTGGCGTTTCTGAAGCAGATAGAGAAACAGAGACCGCCCTGGAACAAACATTCCATGAAATTATTTAAGAAAACTTCCCTCATCTCATCAGAAACATGACCATCAAACACAAAAGATTCAGAGAACCCCTGTAAGATATCAAATGAGAAAACTGACTTGTAGACACATAGTAATTCACTTACACAAAGTAGGTATAAAAGAAAAAATCCTAAGAGTAGCAAGAGAGAAAGGTCAAACTTCTTACCAGGGAAGATCAATTAGAATAGAAGCAGTCTTATCTACAGAAACACTACAGGCTAGAAGAGACTAGAGTCCAATCTTCAAAGTTCTCAAGATAAACAATTCCAACCAAGAATTTCTTATGCAGCTAAGCTTCATCAGCGATGGAGAATTAAAATTCATCCCAGACATTCAATCCCTAAGAGTTTACGCCACCTCCTACCAGTTCTACAAGAAATGCTTAAGAAAGTATTAAACCCAGAAGAAAGGGGGGGAAAATGACCACACATTTCCTGAGAATGAAGGAAAAAGATTAAAAGCACACACATATATCAACTCCCAAATAAAAAAATACCCAACAAATAAACAAACAACAACAACAACAAACCCTATAAGAACCTTATGCCAGGGGTAAACTCTCACATCTCAAAAATTAGCCTGAATGTGAATGGACTAAATGCACCACTACAAAGACATAAAATGGCAAACTGGATTTTAAAAACATGACGCAACACTATGATGTCTCCAGGAGACTCATCTCACTGGAATGGACACTCACAGACTCAAAGTAAGAGAATGGAAAACAAATTTTCAGGCAAATGGAACACAGAAGAAAGCAGGAGTTGCAATTTTAATATAAAACAAAATATCCTTTAAGCTATCAAAACTAAAAAAAATGTGGAAGGTCACTACATAATGATAAAAGGTTCAATCCATCAACAAGAAATATCCATCCTAAGCAAATATACACCCAATGTATAGGAGCACCAACCTTTATGAAGAAGCTTCTAGGTAAACTAAAAAAGATATTGACTCTAACACCATCATACCTGGGGACTTGAATATGCCACCAACAACCCTAGATTGATCATCGAGGCAAAACATCAACAATGAGATTTGGAACCTCAACTTGACATTTGACAAAATGAACTTAATAGATACCTACAGAACACTCCACCCAATGACCATGGAATATACATTCTACTCATCACCACATGGAATATACTCCAAGATCAACCACATCCTCAGGCATAAATCAAGCATAAACAAATTTCATAAGATCGAAATACTGCCATGCACCCTCTCAGACCACAATGAAATAAAAATAAATATCAACACCACCAAAGCTACCTCCAAACCCACAAAGACATGGACACTAAACAGCATGATGCTGAACAGCTCCTGGGTCAACAAGGAACTCAAAGCAGAAATTAAAAGATTTCTGGAACCAAATGAAAATAAGACACATCTTACCAAAACCTCTGAGATGCCATGAAATCAGTACTGAGAGGGGAATTCATTTCTTTACAAACAGACATCAAGAAAATAGAAATCACAAATTTGTGACAACAATGTATGCCAGACATGTACCTTGGTTATAACCCTAAATTATACATTAGCAACCATCTGGCTAGTCCAAATCCTTGGTACAATTATCTTTAATTTAAGGAGGCTGAGACCCTAAGATGCTTACCACTGAAAGCAGAGGCCAATAGGTGGAAGAGGATAGCTCTTTGGGCAATTACTGCTTGCAGCTAGGGGATTTCCAAACTGAAATAAACTGGGCATAGAGAGCACATGGGGTGGAGAACTTTCTATACAGAGGCTAATCTATAGGCCAATGCCTAGTTTGTCAAAGATGGGAAGTCTGATGTCAAGGAGTGGGGTAGTGGTAGAATATCACATAAAAATCACAGCAAACCTGTTTATGTATGATAAGCCCTATCCACTGGGGATTAGAGAAGAACTAGAATATCACATTGAGACATGAAAAGCCCCAAGTAAAAATCAGACCAGGCAGTCACACTCAGCAGGCAGGGAGCTTAGCTATGGAAAGGGGACTTCATTCCCTCATCCATCAAGTAGGTGGCCACCAAACTACAGAGGCTAGAGGTGCTAAAGCCAACTAGTGGTCACTGCAAGGTGTCTGCAGTGTAACAGCAAAGCCAGAATTAAATAGGCAATTAAGTAAAAGACAATAAATATGATAATGGGGGTGAGGAGGAACATAAAAAAGAAGAATTCTATTTTTCAGGGAGAAGAAATAGAACACAAGTAGTTTCTTAGGTAAGAGAGAGCTTGTCTCACTTAGGGAAATGAAAATAGGAGTCATGAGAATTGACAGTAGAGAGGTGATTTGTACATACTGAATGGTTTAGAAACCATGTTATAAGGTATGTTTACTTATTTCCAAAGCCACTGAGATGCTGTTGAAGAATTTAAGTGGTGGCAGGAGGAACATGAACAAATGTAGCTTTAGAAAGATCATTCTAATAGTATGACAGATGAAAGATTGGAGAGTAATTGAGCTAGATGCAGGAAAGAAATCAAGGAATTACTTCAATAAGCAGGCAAGAAATGAGAAAGATCTGTAATGAGATATTAGCAGTGGGAATGGATAGAAGAAGTTACACGAGAGATTAATTCATGACAGTAAGAGTGGAAGAGAGTTGGCTTTTGTTCAATTTTTAGACTTGAGAACTTTTCAGATAGTTCAGTTCTCTAAAGTGGATGACATAAAATATGGAGTCAATTTTAGATAGGTAAGTTTTGAGCTGCTGTGGGATAGTTCAAGGAGAGATCCTGCTTGGCAATTAGAATAAATATCTGAACTGAAAGTAAATATGTAGGGTAATTTTATCATTGGTTTGGCTCACCAGACTGGAGAGATGTCATCACTCAGGGAAGGCTTTAGTGAGAAGAACATTGAGATTGAAACTAGGAAATACCAATAACTATTGAGAGAGAATAAAACAGAAAAAAAAGGCCAGAGATAAGAGGAAAAGTTCAGTGTCATGGGAGTCAAGGGAGAGGATTTTCAAGAAGATTATAGCTAGTATTGCCAAAATGTTGCCAGTGAGATAAGAGCTGAAGTGCTTTCATTGATTTTGGTAATTAGAAGATTTGTGTGTGTGTGTGTGTGTGTGTGTGTGTGTGTGTGTGTGTTCTTTTTTATTTATTCTGGACTGGTGGGAATCAGTCTGTGTGACCTTGAACAAGTAATTTAATAATAATTCCTACTTCACAGAGTTGTTGTGAAGGATAAATACAATCTCTGCCCATCTAGGAAGGGCCTGTTCCTTTCTGAGACTTATTACCTATAGACTTCTTTGCATCCACAGTGCTTTAGTATTTTCAAAAATTATAGCCCTGGAAAAAAGATGGTCTTTTTAACAAATGGTGCTGGTGCAACTGAACACCCACATGCAAAAAATAAAATTAAAAAAAAAAAATAAAAGAACCTAGATGCAGACCTTACATTCTTCAAAAAATTAACTCAAAATGGATCACAGACCTAAATGTAAAACATTAAACTATAAAACTCCTTGAAGATAATATAGGAGAAGACCTAGGTGATCTTGGGCATGGAGATGACTTTTTAGATACAACACTGAAGACAAAATCCATGAAAATAATTGATAAGCCGAATTTTATTAAAATTAAAAATTTTTGCTGTACATAAAAACATTACTTCTAAACACTGTCAAGAGAATGAAAAGACAATCCATAGACTGGAAGAAAATATTTGTGAAAGACATATGATGAAGGACTGTTATCCAAAATATACAAAGAACTCCTAAAACTCAGTGGTAAGTAACTTAGTCTGTTCAGGTTTCCATAACAGAATCCCATAGACTGAATTACTTACTAACAACAGAACTTTATTTCTCACAGTTCTAGAGGCTGAGAAGTCCAAGATGCAAGCAAATTCGATGTCTGATGAAGGCCTACTTCCTGGTTCAGCCAGCCATCTTTTTGCTGTGTCCTTATGTGGTGGAAAGAGTAAGGAAGCTCTCTGGGGTCTCTTTTGTAAGAAGACTAACACCATCCATGAGGGCTCCATCATCATGAGCCAGTCACCTCCCAAAGACCTTAACCTCAAATGCCATCACATTGGAAATTAGGTTTCAACATATGAATTTCTGGGGGAAACAAACATTCAGTCTACAGCAAAAAGAAAATGAACAACCTGTCTTAAAAATGGGCAAAAAAAAAATTGAAAAGATACCTCACAAAGAAGATACACAGATGGCAAATAAGTACATGAAAAGATTCTCAGCATCATATGTCATTAGGGAATTGCAAATTAAAGCAATAAGATAACACTACATATCTGTTAAAATGGCCAAAATCTAAAACACTGATAACTCCAAATGCTGGTAAAGATTGGAGCAACAGGAACTCTCATTCTTTGATAGTGAGAACACAAAATGGTACAACCACTTTGGAAGAAGTTTGGCATTTTCTTACAAGACTAAAGATTCCCTTATAATAAAATCCAGCAGTCAAGCTTTTTGATGTTTACCCAACTGAACTGAAAACTTACGTCCATACAAAACATGCACACAGGGTTTTCTTGATATTATGCAATAAATCCACTCAAATACATCTCTGGCCATTTTGATCCTTTCTTTAATAGTCTACCAAGACAGTTCTAGCATCTCCACTTCGTTTACTATAAATCTCCAGGAAATGCTAGGCTTGAGAGTTAAAAGTCGCTCCTGTAGTATATTCGGCCTGGCTCCAGAAGTCCTCGCCAGGATGCTGAATACCAATACACTCTCCCTGATCTAACCCTAACCTCATAATCATACTCCTTGAGCAGCCTCAAGTTGCAGGCCCAGGCATACTTTCCTGAAATATGCTGGAATAATACGCTCTTTGATGACTAATTCCCTCTCTATCTGTAGCAGGGACAGTGCTTTTTACTTACACTATGCTAAGAATTGGCCCTAGTCTTTGGTGTAGACCAGGGGTAGCCAAACTAGGGCCCATGGACTGGCTGTCTGCAACTTGCAAAATTAAAAAACACAGCCATGCTCATTTATTTATGTATTATCTATGGCTGCTTTCATGCTACAATGGCAGAGTTGAGTAGTAGCAAGAGGAACCATATGGCCTACAAACACGAAAAAGTTTGCCATCTGACCATTTAAAACAATTCTCCCAATCTCTGGTCTAGATGTGCACAGTCCAATAGAACTTTCTACAATGGTGGAAATGTTCTTTAGTCTGCACTGTTCAACGTGGTTGCCGTTAGCCACATGTAGTCATTGAGTACTTTTAATGTGCCTAGTGTGACTAAGAAAGATAATTTTTGATTGTATGTTATTTTAGCTGGTTTATAGTTGAATGTGGTTAGTGGATTTGACAGCACAGATCAAGAAGCGACAGGAGTCAGGAAGAGGTAGAGATTTTAAGGAGAGCAAACATTATCCTGAAGGTCACCCATCTCAGGTATGTATTTTTTATGGTCTCTGGAACATGGAAGGTTGCTTCCACTAGCCAGCAGGAGAGGCTCACCCCTGCTCTTCAAAGGCTCAGAGGAATCTCTGGACCTTGGTTGTGTTCAAGCACATGTACCCAGAAGTCCTCACTCTAGAGCTCAGGGTCCTGACCTTAGTGCAGGAAAGACTAGAGCTGCGGATTTAGCCTCTTTGTAGCTCTACCACTCTTACATTTAAATTGTAGGACTGATTTTTAGCATAGCCTTCTGCACGCAAGAGATGATGATCTTATTAGACACTGTCACTGAGGCATTATGCTTTCATACCGCACCCCAAGTTGGTAGATTACTGATCTGAGTCTGTTACTTTCTTCTGTCTTGTGGATCTTAACAACTGCCGACTAATTCCCCAATTCTCATAATGAATCCTGTCCTATGACTTTCAAACACTGGATCTATTTCACAAGCCAGCATACCCCTTCCATGCTCTCCATTTCAATCCACTCCAAGTCAAATCTAGGAAACTGTGATGCTATGCCGTGCCAGAGGGGATCATTGCCAACTTTCCTGCAGTGGGGACCATCCCATCTCCCCAGTCAGCATCACATTCTGAGTGTCTGCTTTCTACAGTCACCCTTGGATCAATGTTCTTAGGCTGGTTCCCCCAGAAGCAGACCTGAGACAAGGACTGGTGTATACTTGGTTTACTGGGCAATGATTCCAGGAGACAGGGATAAGAGAATGGTAAAGAAGAAAGTAAAGGGTGGTGAGCGAATATAAAGTGTGTAAATAAGCAGGTTACCACAGAGTGTATCTGGGCTCAGTCCTGCTGGGACTCCCAGGAAATGGTGTGGAACATACCTCATTATTGACTAAGGGATGCTCCTAGGGTGTTACTTCTGAGATAAAACTCTCAGGTAGACAAGACAGGAGGATCACTTGAGGCCAGGAGTTTAAGACCAGCCTGAATAACTTAGCGAGACCCTGTCTCTACAAAAAACTGTAAAAAGCAGCCAGACGTGATGGCATGGGCTTGTAATCCCAACTACTCAAGAGGCTGAGACAAGAGAATTACTTCAGCCCAGGAGTTCAAGCCTGCAGCGAACTGTGATCATGCCACTGCATTTCAGTCTGGGTGACAGAACAAGACCCTGTCTCTTAAGAATAATAAGTAAATAAAATAAAATTAAAATACTCTCAGGTGGAGAAAGGCAAGTGCTTGCTGTCTTCATATTTAGCAATAGTGAGTGTTGAGGTGAAATGGTCAAGGCATCAACATATGCTACCACACTGAATCATTAAAAACCCAAGGGTCCATTGTGGCACAGAGAGGTGGTCCAAGCAATAAAAGCAAAAATCAAAATGGACCACACACACATACACACACACATAAAACCTTCTTGGTCGCCACTAGAGGTACCTTGTACCTAGCACTTCACTCTGACCATTGACAACCTAGAGGGAACATGCAGCATTTCACCTAACTTTTCTAGATGAGCTATATTTCAGAGCTATCAATTAACCTTGGCTGATGAGACAAAACTTCTTCTTCAAAGAAAAATTCACATTTTCCAACGTTGTTTTGTAGGGCTTAAGTCACATGAAGACTTTGATTCGCTCTAATGCACTTCAGGAAGTGGGAAGTGGTGGAGGAGACACGTGAGAGGGAAAATCTCTATAAATGCTGACCTGGACTGAAGTGGAGTCTCACTCTACTGTTTTCTCTTCTTTTTTCATTTAAAATGTTTTACTGAATGAGAAAGTCTCTTTCTTTTCCTACTCCCTCTAGCACTGTCATTAGCCTTGGGTTTCGTACACATTTTTGCAACCCTGTTGACCTGTTATTAATATCTACAAAGCACCGAATAATGCAGTTACACTGCAAGTGACAGCTTTTTTCCTAAGATGCAAGTTCCAAATTATGATACCCGCCCCTGCTTTGATTGCATTACAACCTTAAATTTTCCCTAATGAATTGATCCACTTAAGTACACCCAAGACTTCTTGTGACTCTTGCACCTGTACATACCTCACAGGTTTGTTGCATGGATTTGAAAAGCAACCAGTATGGAGCTTCCATCAGAGTGCCTGGTACGTGGGAAGGCACTAAGTGTGCACATTTTCCATCTTATTCTCCCCTTCCCAAACCTAAGTAGGAAAATTTCCCTTTTTGTTGTTATTTTGTTTTGTTCTTTTTGTAGAGATGGTGTTTGGCTATGTTGTCCAGGCTGATCTTGAATTCCTGGGCTCAAGCAATCCTCCTGCCTTGGCCTCCCAAAGTACAGGCATGAGCCACGGTGTCCAGTCAGAGAAGTCCCTTTTAGTTCCTTCCTAACGTAACTGGATTACCTGAGCTGGGCACTGAGCTAGCCCACCAGCACCCTGAATGCGTATGCAGTGCCTAGTTTATCAGGTGAACCACAGAAAACAAGGTCCTGAAGCAGCGGGACTTCAATGACTAAATATCAACCACAAGGTGTAGTAGAGAAAGCAGGTAAACCAGATTCCATCTTACATGTGTGTGGGGACGTGTACTTCCTGGATGGCTTTTGCTGACAATCTCATTTAGTTCTCACTGAGCTTTCTCAGAGTAGTCCCCATAAGCTTAAAGTGTGAATACAGCCTCAAACTATGAAAAAATTGCAGAGCTAGAGTTGGTCCTCAGGAGCCCAGATGGGAACACTATAGAACAAAAGAATAGCAGAGTAAGGACATCTTAGATAAGGGACAGGAGGTTTGGGTGCTTGTCCCCTTCCGAAGGGGACTTCCTCCCACGTGTCTGGGATTTGAGTTTCTATACTTGTCCTCACCGTATGTACATTAAACTACAGGAACGATCCTCTTGATAACCTGGAAAGGTCTAATGTTCTATTCTCAAATAGGTTCCTCAGAAGATTCATAATTGTGTTGCTTTCACAGTGAGCTAAAAGAGCTCACTTCAAATTTTCTCAGAAGCAGCCTAAAAATGATAACTACAGGCTGGGTACAGTGGCTCACACCTAAAACTTGGGAGGCTGAGGTGGGAGGATTGCTTAAGCCTAGGAGTTCAAGACCAGCCTGGGTCACATAGTGAGGCCTCATATCTACGAAAAATAATAAAATAGCTGGATGTGGTTGTGCAAACCTATAATCCCAGTTACTTGGGAGGCTAAAGTAGAAGGATCACCTGAGCCCTGGAAGTTAAGGCTGCAGTCAGTTGTGATCATGCCACTGCACTCCAGCCTGGGTGACAGACTGAGACTTCGATTAAAAAAAAAAAGATAACTACATAATATGGTATGATTCTGGAAATGTCTAACTTCATTTTTCCTTCTCTCAACTACATTTATAATATTTGATTTTTTTCCTTGAAAAATGATTAATAATCACCCTGGTTTTAGTTATTTGAAATCCAGAGATCAACAAGTTTTACAGATAAAAGGTAGCCTATTGTTGCATCTCTTCCTGTGGAAAACACATAAAAGAGAAAAGATTCTTATCTATTTTGCTGATTTTATAAGTAATACATATTGGTAGCTTTAAAAATTTACACGTTAGTGAAGGGTATGCATTGGGCGGGGAAACTTCCCCCACAATCCCATTTTTTAGCGTGAACCACAGTTAAGGGTCATGCGGCTCTTCTTCCAGACTTTTTATTTTACCGAGTTTACCAAGCACTTTCACATACTTCATCTCATTGAAACTTCACAACAGCAGTATTCAATTATAAATGTGAGATTGGGGAAATTGTTTTCCAGTGAACTTTAATAACCTTCTCGTGAAAGGGAGCTACCATGACTGACTACCTTCTAGTCGCATTTTTGCAAAGCCAGGCCAGGATTGATTCGCTATGACCTTTCATGCTCAATTCATCCAGCAAAGAGCAGACTGGGCTGTGCAGAGAAGAATCAATCCGAAATCTGCTAAGCATTTTGGTTCTATCAGCTTCAGCCTCAGCTAAACACAAAACATTTGCATGGGTAATAGACACAGATGGCATGGTCTTCCAGAACACGATTGAAGAGGCTTCCTCAAGATCACTAACAAAGAAAAATGTGGGGCCAGCCAGTCTAAACTGTGGTATAATGTTTAATTCAAATTAGAGTAAATTGTGGTATTTCCTCCCATGTAAGTGAGTAGAGATAGACCTACACCAATTACCACAGGATATAAAGTAACAGCTCTTAAATTAATGGAATAAAACGAGTCCCCAGGGGCTAACAGCACAGTCTTGGGGTTAGCTGCTTAATTAGTGGACTCTCTGTTCTAGTAGATCTCAGAGATAAGATCTTGAAATCAAGTCTAGATGGGGGAGGAGAGTGGGTATCTCAAGTGAATCTGGTTATCATATTTCTAGACCCAACTAATAGAAAGATAAGGACCTTGATTCCAAAGAGCACAGTCAACCTTATCTCTTGAATTAGTTCGTGTACAATGAGTTGTTTATTTTGGCCTAGGAAGTTGCTTCAAGGAACCCATTAGATGGCCAAGACCTAACTGCAATTACCTTTCTCTCCAAGGACAAACAGAAGGATCCTTACTATTTTTCAGTCTTCATCCAACTTTCAAATCATGAACAAAAAAATGTTCCCTGGATAAATCAGCGATCTTTATTATTTTGGCTTTCATGTTTGATGCCAGTATGTTTCTCTTCATCTCTTTGGTCTCAACCGGAAACAGGAGGACAATTGGATCTCATCTCCGCTGAGACAAAGAGATAGAAACACGTCTCTGAACTCCCTTGCCTCTGAGAAAAATGCAGAGTGACTTGGAGTGCTGTGACCTAGCTTGAAATGTTGTAATGGGCCTGATCGCGATTCATGTCCTCACAAAACAAACAGCTATCTCTCTAACCCTTCCCAGCTTGGGCGGGGCCTCCACCACAGAGCTGCCTTTGGTCGGCTCTGCTGGCTTTGATGATGAGACTCTGGCAGCCAGTCTAAGAGAGAAGGACATTCGGGGAATTTTAAGTGGTTTGGATCAGCAGTTGTCATGTACAATTGATGTTCATTTATATTTCACTAGCCAAAATCTAATGCTGCCCAAAATTGGGAAAGAAATATTTCAAATACTAATCAGGCCCAATCTTGCTTTAATATAAAAAATGAGCTGTCTTACCTTCTTTCAATCCTAGTCTCAGAAGGGAGATTTAATATTTCCTGACAGTGCTTTAAATACTTTGCTGCTCCGACTTCAATGAATCCACAATAATTATATCAGTTAAACCAGGTCGGTTTTTTCAAAGTTGTTTCAAGCTTAGGCTGGTTTTTCAGCCCCTTCTCCAAGGTTTAGTAGAGAAAGGATCAATATGCAAATGAGTCACCACTTCACCATTTGACCTGCATAGCTGTTAGTTGTTGTTTTTAATCTGTTGATTCCGAGGGGCCTACAGTTTCCCAGGCCCCACCTTTCCAGGAAGTTTAATTATGCAGTCTCTAGGAGCAAAAGCTATTCCCAGTGGAGAGTTTCTAGAAGGCCCCAGTGGTTTTTAAATCTCAGATCAAGCCATGAAGATGTCGGTAGATTATCATAAAGAACTGACTTGACAGTGTCCAACTGAACCTTTTATAGGCGCTTTTATCATTTCTATTAGGGAGACTAAAAAACCATCTTTGTTTTACAGATGAAGAAAATAGATCCGTTACCATTTTTCGGAGGTGGGGAGAGAAGTACCAGATTTTTAGGTAGAAATTATTTCTACTACCTGCCCTTCATCATCCCCTAAGAATACCCAACAATTTCATCATTGTTTTGGCTTCAATACATGTGCTCATTCTCACTGAATCAAACGCTCCAGTAAAAAGATCTTTCTGGTATGCTCTATTATTGGCAATTTCCAATCTTCACCTTGACAATGACTCAACAAACAAAAGAGTGCAGTTGAGAACAGTTTCCCTTTAGAAGAAAGGACAAAGAGTACCAAATGCATGTACAACAAGGTGTAATGCAAATGTAGCCATTATAAGACTTCTCTTTCACGTGGTTGGCAATTCCAACCCTCTGGGGATGTGGTGTGCTCAGTAGTAGCCTGGGTTTGGTGGACATGGACCTGCTTCATTTGTTCAGATGCCCACTGAACCCACACATTAGCGTCTGCCTTCGAGTCTTTGAAAGTGTAAGCAATGTCACTGCAAACCAGTTACCGCATTTGGGAATTCTTTAATTGTTTTCTCTTTATTTCCCATGTAAAAATAAATTAGAAGTCATGGAGTGAATGCTTATTAATAAAAGAGAAATTATCAAAGAGATGAAAATAAATGGTTATGATATCAGAGCAGGCCTGCAAAATACAAATGTTGTAGGGTCGAAATAGAGGAGGGATGATACAAGACAGGGTTTGCTTTGAACTTCTTAGTCAACGTTTATCGTGTTTTCTCTTGATTTTCTAGTAACCAGCTTTGTTGTTTTATGTTTGACCCCCTCTTATCAATCTTCACTTTTGCCTTTGATGCTGTTTTAACCCTGCTTTACCCTATTCACATACTGTCCCAAGATAAATGCCAGCAACTAAATTTGCTATTGATATTAATAGTCTAACTTAGAAAAGGTTACCTCTTAAGGCAAGGTGTTGTAGGATTAACACCAACTGGGGATACTATAGTGGTAAGACTTTCAAACTTGGGAGTCAGGGGACACAACATCTACTGATTTTTTGCCTTTTGCTAATTGCATGGGCTACTTAATAGGATGTTTGTAATTTAAACCACTTGCTTTATAAGAAGTATAAAATGATGTAAATGTCAGTTAGCTTAAGCTATACCCAAAGGGCGGTCATTTGCCCAGACCAAATATTCACAACCTGGGTATTCTCACCTAGACAGAATTCTAATCAGAAAGCCACTGTCCAGAGGCGACTCAGCTATCTTAATCTCCCAACAACACCAAAGTTTTCTTAATTAGCATACTGCATGTTAAAAATGGGTTTCCATAGGTAAAAATTAATAACTTGTCAATTAGCATTACAGATGATAGAAATGAGGTTTTAGCTGGTGAAAATAGTGATATGAAAGACATAGTAAAATATTCTAAACTCTCTCCTACTTGCATAAACAGAGTAACAATGTGGAAAACCCTATGTCCTATCCCTTCAGGGATATTTTCTTCCTTTTTTTTTTGTTTTTAGAGACAAGGTCTTGCGTTGTCACTCAGGCTAGAGTGCAGTGGTGCAATCATAGCTCTCTGCAGTCTCCAACTCCTGGGCTCAAGTGATCCTCTACCTCCTAAATAGCTGGGACTACAGGCACATGCTATGTCTGGCTAATTTTAACATTTTTATGTAGATATGGGTCTTGCTTTGTTGTCCAGGTTTTGTTGGCCCTGTCCTCAAGTGATTCTTCCGCTGGTGTTACAGCGGTGAGCCATTGTGCCCAGCCCAGGGATATTTTCTTTTTTCTTTTCTTTTTTTTTAATGCAAGCCATAACATCCTTTCAGCAAGGGCTTCCCACCTGATGAGGTCAAAGAGGTCAAAATTAGTCACATTTGCTAATTATCATAAAATGATTCAAATCTCAGCCTGGGCACAGTGGCTCATGCTTGTAATCCCAGCACTTTAGTAGACCGAGGGTGGAGACCTCCCAACACTTTAGGAAGCTGAGCCCAGGAGTTTGTGACCAGCCAGAGCACTATAATAAGACCTCATCTCTACAATAAATAAATAAATAAGAAAAAATAATTCCAATCTCAGCTCTGTCACTTGCTAACTTGGGCAAGTTAATTAATCTCTCTTCCTCAATTTCTCTATCTGTGTGATAAGACTAATGAGACCCCCCCCAGGGAGAGTTGTTAGGACTCAGTGAGGTAACATGCCAAAATTCCAGAGCACCCCTTAATTCTGACAATGGGAAAATGTCATTTTTTTCCTATGTGCTTGCAACTTTATTTATTTAACTTTTAAGTTTTTTATTTTAAAGATGTGGATTCAGGGTTAGGTATACAAATATTCATTATGCAGTTACCCTTGTTGATGAGATATGCCCCCACTACCCTAGGCAGATTCCCACTACTGCCAATCCCACCTCCCTCCCACCCCGCCGCCACTCCCCCCCAGTTTCCTGCTACTGCCAATCCGTTTCTTAAAGCGTTATGATAGTTGTTCATGGTCCAGTCCTCTTTTGATGGGCAGCATCAAAAGTTGGTTCCATGTTCTTGCTATTGTGAACAATGCTGCAATAAACATATGTGTGCAGGTATCTTTTTTTATAGAGTGATTTGAGTTCTTTCTGGTATATTCCCAGTAGGGGTATTGCGGGGTCATATGGAAGGTCAATTTTTAGAACTTGTAGGAATTGCCACACTGTTTTCCACAGAGGCTGTATTAGTTTACACTCCCACCAACAATGTAGAAGTGTTCCCTTTTCACCACATCCTCTCCAGCATCTGTTATTTTTTTGAGTTATTGGTGATGGCCATCCTGACCATCACCAATTAGGTTAGGTGGTATCTCAGTGTAGTTTTAATTTGCATTTCTTTGATGACTAGTGAGGCTGAGCATTTTTTCATGTATCTGTTCAACCCAGGGATGTTTTCTAACAACTTGTTTCTAGATTGTCCTGTGTGTGACCATGACTCAGTCCTCCATTCTTAATTGGCCTGATATCTTCTATAAGATGAATTGGACCCGCCTCTAGAATATGATCATATCTGCTTCAAGTGAACACTGCATGTACCAGTGCAGTGAGAACCCCTAGAAAGCGGACAAATGGAATTTCATCAAACTTGTAGAATAGGTTGTAGGAGCTGTTTTTTGACTGCTTCCTAATACATGATAATTAATATGCATCTTTATGTGTGGCCAAATTTAACCAGAGATTTACTTTCAATATAAACTAGTGAAGAGATTGTGGGGGAGATAGTTACTCATCACCCATGACAAATTTTTGGTGACCACCGTTATCCACAAAACAATATTTGCACCATTTCCCTCCACTAAGTACTCGATCTCTTGTTTGCCTCATCTCAGAGATTCTTAATGTCACCCTGAGGCCTATGGGCAATCAGAGAGTAATAAATTCACAGGTGTCCAGACTATGAAGATTCCGTGCTTGCACAAAGCTCTCCTGTGTCAGCAGTCACTCAGGACCCTACAGCTTGGTTTGACTATTGCTGGTCCTTGCCCTCAAGTCCGAGAGGCTGTTAGGATTCCTCCTGTTCCCTCCAGAGTTCTGAAGAACCCAGAAAAAGTGTTCTGATCAATACTTCCTGCTAAGTTGCTTCCATGGAGCCAAGATCGAAGCTCAAATCCTTTGGTAATAGCCATAAAAACAGAACACAGGCCAGACGAGGTGGCTCAAGCCTGTAATCCCAGCACTTTGGGAGACTGAAGCAAGAGGATTGCCTGGGCCCAGGGGTTCGAGACCAGCCTGGGCAACTTGTTGATACCTCATCTCTACAATAAATCAAAAAATTAGTTGGGCGTGGTAGCACGCTCCTGTTGTTCCAGCTACTTGGAAGGCTGAGGCAGAAGGATCGCCTGAGTCTAGCAGATCGAGGCTGCAGTGGCTGCAAGGGTGCCACTGCACTCCAGCCTGGGCAATAGAGTGAGACTCTGATCCCCCCCCAAAAAGCAACAACAACAACAAAAAAAACAGAACATAGACATGGATATCCTGGGTCCACGTCATAGAGAGGTGATGATGATGATGATGATGATAATGACGAAGACAACTATTAATACAAATTCTACACGGCAAAACCTATAATGACTATGGGTTAGATTTGGCTGCACATAAAATAAAACTCAAGGAATATTGGCTTAAGACAGTATGGTTTGCTTTCTTCACATAATAACTCATTAGCTGGAGCTCAGTGATGCCATGGGGTACCCAAGGCCTAACTTCCTGCTCTGTCATCATTTGATCATATCTCTGGTCCTCACACTTTCAAGATGATTGCCACCCCTCCAGGCTACAAGGGGGAAGGAGGGGGAAAGGACTGTCACAAAGGGAGGTTTTGCCTCTTTATTCAGAAAAGAAAGCTCTTTCCAGGGAACTCCATTTGTATTACATTAGCCAGAACTTTGTCATCCCCTACCTGTGGGTTGGAGTAATTTTAGCAGAGCATGTCACCATCCAGAACAAAATAAAATTCTGACAGTGAGGGACAAAGAGAATGGCTATCACCTGGAAACTAGCCAGATTTTCCATTTCTACTAGTCACCAGTCCTTCATCAGGAACTTCCCATATCTATCACCTATAATTTTGCACAGTAACAATTTTCCACATGATGGAAAATTGTACAGGAACAACTTTCAACATGATCCACTGAGGAACAAAGACTTTCAGTAACTTGCTCAAGAAATTGGCAGCTCCATGATTTTAATCCAGGTGAACTTGACTGGTAGCAATAACAACAAAAACAGTTGATATTGCTCCAATGCACGCCATGGCCAGGTGTTCCTCTACGTGCTTTCTATGCATTGGTTCATTTACTCATCATGGAAACCCTCCAGAGAAGGTGACTTTTGTGTCCTCACTTATCAGATGAGAAAACCAAGGTCTAGAGAAGTTGGGAAACTCACTTCGGGTCATGCCGGTTGTAAGAGGTGAAGCTCAAATCTGATCCCTGATCTGCTGACTCCTGAGTGTGGAAACATCCTGCTGCATAGATTCTGCAAAGCCCATCTGATCACCCTACATACAGGCCCCTCTCACTGGGGGTGTTGAGGTACCAGCAAATAGACCAGTGGTCAAATACCAACCAGACAACCAAACAGAACTCCAAATCAGAGGGATCCAATAGAGGGCCTGAGAGGAAACTGAAGATTCGAGAAATTACCAGGAAATGAGTAATGTCCGGCTGGTGTCTAACCATGTGCCAGAACATGTGTTTAGTGTTTTCTTCTTGATACCTAAAGAAATTTTTTCCTATATCAGTGTTTGTTCTTGCTGAAGTCACACAGAAATGTCTATCACAGAAGGTGACCACTGCTTGTTGTCTATCCAATAACTGTTTTCTAATTCTTCTTTACTAACAGAACACCCAAATACTAAGGGTCACAGTAGGCCATTAAAATGGCTCAATCCATAGAACTTCTTTCCTCTGCTGGTGGCCATGTGACACAGGCCACTAATAACATGTAAGGAAGCATGGTCCTTTGGCTAGATTTTCCTGCAGTTATTGTTTATTGCTAAAAAGAGACAAGCTCATGTTTATTTTCATAGCACATATATTAAAACTGGAATGATACAGAGATTAGTAAGGCCCCATATGAGAATGACACTGAAATTCGTGACACATTTTATATTTTGTGTGGTTCTGGGAGGTCATGTGACACTTTGCTGGCTAACACCAGGGAAGCAGAACAGATATGAGTCAAAGCACATCATGTGGCTTTCAATATTAAAATTTTGATTTTTCATGACAAAATAAAGAAAGGAAGGAAGGGAGGGAGAGACTGAAGAAAGGGAGAAAGGAGGGAAGGAAGGGAAGATACATACATATGTACCTTGGACAACATGTACATATGTATGTATGTATCTTCCCTTCCTTCATATATTCATATATATCTTCCCTTCCTGTGTCTCCATATATATATATATGGGGAGGGGAAGGGAGAGAGAGAAAGAGAGAGAGAGAGAGAGAGAGGAGCCCAACTGGCTTAGGCATTTGTTCTTGATTCATTCATGTTCTTCCCTGGAGTACAGCTGTGATATCTGGCAGGGCAGCAGCCATTTTTTGAGAATGAAGACTATTGCCTCACACCAAGGAAGGCACAGTGGAAAGGTAAGCAACTTGAGTCCCTGACAGCACTGTGTAGCCTCCATACTGGCCTAAGCTTGCCTGTCTCTGTACTTGTGATATTTTATGAAAAATAAGTCCCTACTTAGTTAAGTCACTACAGTGGTTATGTTGCTGTTGTTGTTGTTAGAAAAAGCTGAAAAAAATCCCTACTGATAGGGATGGACATGCTAGTCTTCCCTTAATCATGCCCATTCACAGAAGAGTCTTCTCCAGCGTAGAGCACATCATGGCTGTTGCCTCAGCTTTTACTGCAAGGGGGGAAAGGTGTGATGTGAATTAGTTTGGAAAGAGTGGGCTATGGCTCTGGTGCCTTGCTCTGAAGAAGGCCTTGAGGTAGTGAGATGACTTATAGAAAGAGAATAGGCTCTGGCAGCTCCAATGACTAGTTGTTCTACCTTGGACAACATGTACTCAGCCACTCTAAGCCTCGGCCTCCTTCTGTCTAGAATGAAGACTCTAATGTCCACCTAAAATATTTCCTGAAAGGATACAAAACAGATGTGTGAATGCCTCACTTGAATGGCATGCATGTCTGTATTCTCCTCTTATGTGAATTCCTCTCTCTCTGCATGAATGGAGCAATCATCTTGCCCGTTCCCACTCCATTCTCCGCGCATCCTTCAGGCTTCTTTCAGTAACATCCTCTGGAAAGACACCTTTCCCTGAAGTGTGACGTTGACTTGCATTTGATCCAAGTTTTATGTGCTTGAAAATGTTGGTAGGCAAGGGGCTGGGGAGAAGAGGAAGGGTGCATAGTATATGGATCCCAGGCAGGGAAGATTCTGCTCCCTGGCAGAAGAGAACTTACAAGAAGAGGGCAAGCAAACATCTCTCCCTGCTCAGAACTGCCACTCTTCCTGTGGGAAAAGGAGAACCCAGTTTGTGACCATCTATTTAGATTCACAAAATATACCTGCGTTTTTAATTAGGGTTTTCCTTGAGAGCTAAGTCTTCCTTCCAAGATGTGATCTCAAAATAAAGTCCCAATCATCTATAGCACATATTTGCAATACTCACATACATACATGCCACATACATATTTATGTACAACATTAGACTCTGTTACCATGGAAACTATTATAGTACTAACAAATTAAGCATTGTGACTCCACTGCAATATGAAATAAGAAATTCAAATGAAACACCAAGCATTTGTTTAAGCACAAATAGCTTTGGTAATTAAATACACAGAGACAATACAGAAACCCACAAATTAATATTTAGGAGCCTTTTCCAGTATGAATGTCGGCTTTGATGTTGTTTCCCACTTTCCAAGGCATTACATTATACATCTTTATAAATTAAGTTTGGCATTAGGTTAACAAGAACAGATCCGCTGCTCTGGAGCCCTCTCACACCTAGAAGCTCAGCTCCTGTTCAAGGGAGCTACACCTCCCATAGACAGTGAGAAAGATCTTATGGCTCTTTTTATTACTCAGAAAGAGGACTTTTATAAAAGAAAGCTGCAGCGTGAAGTTGGTCTTCCATCCCCTGTTCCGTTCAGACAATATGTGGAACTACCCCTGGGGTTTTGAATATATTAACATCCTTTCACAATTAGCCCTAATGGGACAAGTGTAGCGTTTTTTCCAAGAAGATATATTCAAAGCTGAAAAATACATAGTGTTTAAATAGATCTCATTATATCAGCTCCACCAAATCTCTCCTCTTTATATACAGGGGATTGTACCTCTCTTCACTGTCATGCAACATTAAAATAGGAAGGCATACACAAGGATGACATGGATTTGACAAAAAATTAATGATTTGTACATCACTTTAATGCTTCAAATCTGCAATTCATGTATGCTAATTAGCTCATAATGGGCTGTTGAGGAACAGAACTGTCACCCTGCTGCTTTGCAGGTTTCTGGAAGCACTGATTCCCCAGACTTGCCTGGTCGGCTGCTGGTTTGGGGCAGGAGCGGCAGATCTATGATAGCACTATGATAGCAGCCCCCCCACCCCATCACACACACACAACAGTTTCCTGGACGTGGTGCTTTAATCTATCAGAGTGACGACGACATATCTCAAATAAGTGGTTCCCGGGTGCCGCAGTGCGTCCCAGGGGCGATGGCATGGCTCCACTCTATCTAGGTGATTGATTTTGGCGTTTGAGGCTGTCAGGCCACACTTTGGAGGGCAGCTGTCAGCTCCCTAAATGTATGAAGTCGTATTAGGCGGCACGTTTCTAGAATGTATGTACAACTTTTAAAAAAATTATATTTACAGATAAAAAGGGCTGTGAAACTTGGCGAGAAGAAACAATGGGGACTAGAAAGATCAGATCTCTCTTCTTGCTGTGAAATCATGTCTCTCTCCCCACTGCAAGAGAGGCAGCTCACCGTCTCCCGCTCCGGGTTCTTCTTTGGTCTTTGCGATGCCGGGGCAGAGACAAAGCAGGGACAAAGAATGTCACAACAGCGGGAGCTGTGAGGATGAGCTGCTTCTCAAAACAAATGGAGATACAGGGCTCGCTGGCGGCTGGGAATTGGAAAGCGAGGTGTTCTGTGCAATCACGGGACGAACTGACGCCTCCGATTCCACCGTGGAGGCTCGACCCAAAGTATTTCTCTATCACACCTGCTGATCTGGAAGCCTGCTTCTGCGCATGCGCAGAGCCGAGGCGACACAAAGGAAAACATGAATCGAATTTGTTTTCGGGCTCGAAATAATCAGTCAGGTTACTGATGGCTGAAATCTTTGTCGTGAAGACTCCGGAATGAAGCTACGTTTGTTTTAAAAAATGATTTTTCCTCCCTGCTGGAAAATATGAACTAGAGATCACAACAGAAAAACTGAGGCAGGCCGGGGGAAAAAAATCCTCAGATGTAGTTGAGCTGTTAGAGGATTTTAGATAAAATAGCCACTTTACACATATGCAAAATAAGCAGTCTAAAAGTGCTTGCGTTTAATAGGAACTTTTGCTAAGACATTTATTTAAGGCCGGCAAACAAGCATCGAGGAAAACAATTTTATTAATAAGAACTGGCGCTTAATAAAGGTTGAGTGGATGAAGAATGTGCTTCAGATAATGCTGAGACTTTTGAAAGACATGGAATAACATTTCAACCTAGAATCTGCACGTGGCTTTCCAGCCAGAAGAAGGAAAGCATATGTTCAAAGTAACAGCAGTATTTTAGCTACATTAGCATTTGAGTAACATTTTCTTGTGAAGAAAACCACACCACAAATTGGAAGTTCCCTCCAATGGTTGGGTTATTTGAATTTGCAGATTTGAAGTTGTACGTTAGTAAATATTTAGGAAGACTGGGTCACTTGGTAGATGTATGCTCTGCCTTTTGAGAAACTGCCTGTCTGTTTTCAAAGTAGTTGTACCATTTTACATTCTCAGCAGCAATTCATAAAAGTCCCATTCCTCCACATCCTCCCCAACACTTGATGTGGCCAATCTTTTTAATTTTAGATGTTCTAATAGATATGTAGTGATATCTTGCTGTGGTTTTGACTTGCCTTTCCCTCATGACTAATGGTGTTCAGCATCTTTTCATGTTCTTATTTGCCATCTGTTAGCTTCTTTGTCAAGTAACCGTTCAGACCTGTTGCCCATATTTTACTTGGGTTATTTGTTTCCTTAGTATTGAGTTTCAGGAACTCTTTATATATTCTGAATGTATATTTTCAGATACATAATTTATAAATATTTTCTCTTAGTCTGAGTCTTTTTTCATTCTCATAGCACTATTTTTTGAAAAGCAAACATTTTTAATTTTGATGCATTGATATTGATATCAATATAGACATGTACTTTTTTTTTTTTTTTTGGAAGTGGAGTCTCACGCTCTCACTCAGACTGGAGTGCAGTGGCATGCTCCCGGCCACTGCATCCTTGACCTGCTGGGCTCCGGCAATCCTTCCACCTCAGCCTACAAGTAGCCGGAACCACAAGTGTGCGCTACCACGCCAGGCTAATTTTTGATTTATTGTAGAGATGAGGTCTCGCCAAATTGCCCAGGCGGGTCTCCAACCCGCAGGCTCAGGCAATTCACTCGCCTCAGCCTCCCAAAGTGCTGGGATTACAGGCTGAGCCACCGAGCCTAGCCTAGATATGTATCTTTAGGTGTCTTCTTTTTCTTTCTCTGATCAGTCTGCCAGAATCTTATCTCTTTTATTATTTTCTCAAAAAACATATTTTGTTTTCATTGATTTTTTTTATCCGCTGCTTTTCTGTCTTCTCTTTTGTTGATTTCTGTTCCGATTCTTGTTTCCTTTCATACTCGTATTATACCTTTATTTGCTTTTCTTTTCCTGCATGTGAAAGTGAATGCTGAGGTCACTGATTTTAGACCAAAGAGAAATGAGATCAGATGTACACACAAAGACTTTTAGACAGATGTTCACAGCAGCTTTATTTTTAGTGGTCAAAACCTGGAAACCACCCAAATGCTCATTAACAGGTGAATAAATACATAATTGTATTATGTTTATACAACGAGCTACTACTCAGCAATAAAAGGAGATAGATTATGGCACAAACAACGTGATGCATCTGAACAGTAGTAAAAGAAGCCAACGCAAAAGAGGGCACACTCTATGATTTCGTTTGTATAAAATTATAGAAAGTATAAAGTAACTTATAGTGACACAAAGCAGGTTAGTGGTTGCCTGAGGACAGGGGTGGAGGAGTAGCAGGAAGTTGCTCAAAAGGGAACAAACTTGGGCACTGATGGTTGTGTTCATTAACATGCCTGTACTCAGTGTTTATGGGTTGAAACTGGTCAGATTTATATTTCAAATATGTGCAGTGTATTGTATGTCAATTATGTCTCAAAAACACTGTTTAAAAATGTCACCATTACAAAAATGATAGAGATCACAGAAGAGCAGATAGTATGCGTAATAATTACATTGACTTGTATCCAGAATATGTAAAGAACTCTTACAACTTGATAATGAGGCAAATAACCCAATAAAACAATATGCAACCAGGCACAGTGGCTCATGCTCCTAATCCCTGCACTCTGGGAAGCCAGGGTGGAAGAATGACTTGAGGCCAGGAGGACAAGACCAGCTTGGGCAACATATCAAGGCCCCATCCATACAAAAATATCAAAAAATTGGCCAGGTGTGGTGGCACACACCTGCAGTCCCAGCTACTCAAGAGGCTGAGGTGGGAGAATCATTTGAGTATAGGAGGTTGAAGCTGCCGTGAACTATGATTGTGCCACTGCACTCCAACCAACAGAGTGAGATCCTGTCTCAAAACAAACAAGCAAACCGAAAAAAATTAAAAAAAAAAAAAAAACCCCAAATGGACAAACAATTTCAATAGGCATTCATTTTTATATAGAGACAAGCCCAAGAAAAGATGCTTGGCACATTCGTCATCAGAGAAAGCAAATTAAAACCACAATGAGACATCACTACACACCCGCTAGGATAGCTGAAATTAAAACGAGTAATAACACTATAAAATGTTCATGAGGATAGAAAGGGGTTGGAGTTTTAATCCTTTGCTGGAGGGAATATAAAATGGCAAAACCTCTCTGGAAAACTGTTTGACAATGTCTTTAAAAAGTTAAATGTAGATGATCTCTAGGACCCGGCAATTTCTCTCCTGGGTATATACCCGAGAGAACTGAAAGCATATGCCCACATAAATATATGAATATTCATGGAAGCTTTATTCAAAACTGCTCGAAAGTGGAAACAATCCCTCCTCTCCTTTGGGGACTCCAATTACATGTATATTTGATGTTTGAAGTTGTCCCCTGGCTCACTGATGCTGTGTTCATTTTATTTTTCAATTTTTTAAAAAATTCTCTCTGGTTTCATTTTTGGATCACTTCTATTGCTATGTCTTTAAGTTTACTAATCTTTTTTTTTTCCTTCCAGTGTTGATTCTGCCGTATTTTTCATCTCAGATACTGTAGTTTTCATCTCTAGAAGATCTGTTTGGGTCTTTTTATGTCTTCCATATCTCTGTCATCTTGTGCTATCTTTCCTCTAACTTCTTGAACTTAAGGAATACTGTTACAATAATGCTTTTAACACCCTGTTTTACTAATTTTATCATCTGTGTAATTCTTGTGTTGGCTTCAGTGGATTGATTTTTGTCTCCATTGTGAGTCATACTTGCCTGTTTCCAAATGCCAATTCAGAATGTTAATTCTGTGAATTGCTGAATGGATGTCAGACATTGTGCATTTTACCTTTGGGGGGACTGGATACATTTGTATTCCTGTAAATATTCTTGAGCTTTGTTCTGGGATGCATTTGAGAGACTTACAGTTTGATTTTTTCAGAACTTGCTGTGAACTTTGTTATGTGAGACTAGATAGAGCATGCTTTATTCTAGGGGTGCCTTGTTCAATACTTAAGCTAAGCCCTTCTGAAAACTTTACCCAATGCCTATGGGTTTTGAAGTTTTCCACCCTGGCTGGTGGGAATAGGAACTATTCCTGGCTTTGTGTGAGCGCCTGGTACTATCCCTTTATTCTTTTCAGAGAGTTCTTTCTCCAGACCTAGGTAGTGTCTTTTCAGACACAAAGGGACCAGGACTCAGCTGGAGACTGAAGAGCTGAAGACTAAGCAGGGCCCTCAGTAGGTCTCTGTTCTCTTTGCTCTGCTCTCTACCCTGCAGCTCTGCCTATGCAGACTCCCATCTCACCTCCCCTGCAGGAGACCCTGTCCTCTGCCTGGGATCCCACACTGTACCTGGACTGTAAACTCCAGGCAGCAAACCTGGGCCATCGTAGGGCCCACTGCACTTGTTTTCCAACACTCTGGGCTTACCATGTTTTATTGCTTGAGTCCAAAGTCTTGCTAATCATTGTGCCATATGTTTTGTCCAGTTTTTTAGTCATTTCAGTAATAATAAGTAAATATATCTGCTTTTCCAAAGCCTTTCAATCTTGTAAAGAAGTAAGAAATTTACAAATACTACTTTGGGATAGAAGAAGAGCCAGGTAGTAGGTTGAGATAAGTATAAAAATGGCCAATAATTTCTGATTTGAAAATGGAAAAGATAGAGTGTCAGGCAGAAGAATGTCCATCCCACAAGCCATCCCCCCATAAAGATGTCCAATCACAGAAGCTGTTAGTATGTTGCCTTATATGGCAAGATGGTCTTTGTGGATGTGATTAGCCAAGGATCTTGAGATGGGGAGATTGTCCTGCGTTATTTGGGTGGACCCCATATCATCACAGTGTCCTTCTACGTGAGAGATGGAGACAGGATGGTCAGAGAAGAAGATGGGACAATGTAGCAGAGGTGAGAATAATGGGGCTTCAGGCTGGAATGGAGCAAAAAGCCAAGAATTGATGGCCGCCTTTGGAAGTTGGTGTGGGAAGGAAGCAGGTTCCCCCTAGAGTTTCTGAAGGAAGATAGCTCTGCCAACATCTTGACTTTAGCCCAGTGAGACCCATTTTGAACCTCTGACCTCTGGAACGATAATATGATACATTTGCATTTCTTAAACCATTAAGTTTCTAGTAATTTGTTAGAGTAGCAATCAGAAATTAATACAGGTTTTGAATAGAAGGGCTGCTTCTTGCTCCTGTAACAGTGAGGTCGCTGGGGTAATAAACTTTCATTTGCAGGGGCATCCTCAGACTGTGGTGATCATCGTTTAGAAAGGACTAGATTCAAGCCGGGCTCGGTGGCTCAGTCTGTAATCCCGCACCTTGGGAGGCTGAGGTGAGTGGATTGCCTGAGCCCGCGGGTTCGAGACCCACCTGGGCAACTTGGCGAGACCTCATCTCTACAATAAAGCAAAAAATTAGCCAGGCGTGGTAACGCGTGCCTATAATTCCAGCTACTTGGAAGGCTGAGGCGGAAGGATCGCCGGAGCCCAGCAGGTCGAGGTTGCAGTGGCCGGGAGTGGCCACTGCACTCCAGCCTGGGTGACAGTGAGACTCCAACTCAATAAAAAAAAAAAAAAAAAAAAAAAAGAAAGGACTAGATCCAGAGCGTGTCACTTGCTGCCTGTTGTTGGAATCAATGTGTGGGCTAAAATTGTGGGTCATTCTTAGGCAGGTGCTCATAGCAACACTGGCTTTCTGTGAGTCTGAAGAATGTCCCCTGCCTGTACTGCCCTCTCCAGAGGGACTCAAATTACATAAGAGCTGAAGGTAGGCAGTGGCTTTTCAAAATCTGAAACTAGACATTTTGGAATATTTTTAGAACTCTAAATGAAACACCCTCATCCTCCTTGATAAAATGTAAGTCTATTCGTCAACTATCCCACCTATGTTCAAAAACATGGATCTATATTACAAAATAGGGGACCTGGTTTTAATTTCTCGTCAGCTTGTCTTCTTTCTGCAGGAAGCAATTTTCTAGGACTTCTCCAGTGGATTTCTTGCTATGATGCCCGGACACCTTTGTGCCCATCTGAGGTTGAATCAAAATAGTTTTTTATTAATGAGTATTTCTTAATAACTAACATAAGTTATCTGTATACAGATTCCAAGTTCACTGTAGTCTCTTGCCCAGATAATCACACTGGAGGGTCAGCAGCCAATGGAATGAAATGCAGAGACCTGAGCAGTAAATTTTCAGCATTGGTGGGAATAGACATAGGGCACATGGCTGTCACTTAGGTTGTAAAAGTTCCCTCTGCACGTGGGAATATGCAAAGACAAGCAGAAACTGCATGTGCATGTGCATTGTGTTGGAGGAGAACCTTGCTCCTGGATAAACAGAAAGGTGCATTGTTGAGGTTAATCTAACTCACTTGGCTCCTCTGTGAGAGATGAATATGCTCCATAGCATCCAAAGTCCAGCATGCTATGAGTCCAGGCAAGGCTACGGGGAGACAAGGGGCTTGACGACTGCTCCACTGTTTTTGTATTTGCTTTGTTTTGTTTTCATTTTGGCCTTCTTCATAAGGTCCTTATGAGATGAGCCAAGGCAAGGCTCATCAAAACAGACTAGACAGGACAAGAAGAAATTCATGGGAAGAATTAGGTTCAAAGTATCTTAAATCTGTTTGATTTTTATTTATGAGATGGGTAGTTTGTCTTAGTCCATTTTCTGCTGCTATACAGAATAGCACAGAAAAGATAATTTATAAAGAAAAGAAGTTTATTTGGTTCATGGGTCTGGAGGCTGGGACGTCCAGCAGTATGACACTGGCATCTGGCAAGGGCCTTCTTACTGCCCATAAGGTGGGGGAATTTATCCTTTTGTCAGGAACCCACTTCAGCGATAGCTAATCCACTCCCACAATAACAGCATCAAGCCATGCATGAGGGTGAAATCTTTATGACCTAATCACATCTTAAAGTTTCCACCTCTTGACATGTTGCACTGGAGATTAAGTTTTCAACACAGGAACTTTTGCGGGACACGTTCAAGCCACAACAGTGTCCATCACCAGACTGTGTCCAGGGATGATCCAAACAACCATAAAAAATTTTAAAATCAGCTTCTCCTTTCTTGACCAAATGATATCAAGGAACTGTTTGTTCTTTTCTCTATTTTTATTTTAGTTGATTGGAAAAATTCACTCAGTTCGCTTTGTCTAAAAACGTTTCCAGTATGAAATGCATTCAATGTGCAGTTATACTGTCTCTGTCTAAGCCTATGAAAACACACAACCACACACACATTTCTTATTTCATCTCTTCTTCTGATTTCTTAAGCAGGGAGATTACCAATATGGCAGAGGCTAAAACAATACTAGTATAATTGAGTTGCAGTTATTCTAATTTTTTATGTTGTCATCTGGCTCTCGGCATACCAATATCAGGATCTCCATTGTGGAGCTGCCAATAAAACGATGATGTTGAGGTTGAGAAGAGTTTGAAAAAAATCTGGCTTACAGAAGCACTGCAGGGGCATAAATCTCTTAGGAGCCAGTTGCCTGCTGATTCATGTGAGCATTGGTGTTTGTAAGGCAAGTGAGAACACTTATAAAGCAGGAGGAGTTCAAGAGAGTTTGCTACTAGGTGTTAGATAATTAGGCAAGATAATTTAATATAAGAAAACTTGGACAGAATTGGTGAATATCTGAGACATGGTTCAGGTGTTTTTTTAAGAACAATTTTGACTTGGGTCTAGGAAGTCCAGGTAGAACAGGCCCTCCTTTTGTAATGGCTACAGAATCACAAAAGATAATCCAGCCTTAAACTTGGAAATGAAACTGAAAAATATGACAAAACCTAATTCATTTGTATAAAAATGGTCTCAATGCTTTGACTTTATCCAGCAATGAATTATTTAGCACCTATTATATGCAAAGCACCTGTTAGACAGTTAGAGCTCAGCAATGGACAAGACAGACATACTTCCTATCCTTCATGGACTTAAAACTTTGGGAGAAGGCAAATGTTGTAGGCTCTAGTACGGCCCCCCAAATATGCCCGCATTCTAATTTCCCAAGCCTGTGAATGTTACCTTTCACAGCAAAGGGGACTATGCAGATGTGATTAAGTTAAGAATCTTGAGGTGGAGAGATTATTCTGAATTATCCAGGTGGGTCCAATGTCATCACAAGGGTCCTTATAAGAGGAAGACAAGAAGATCCAATTCAGAGAGAGAGAGAGCTATGCCAACAAAGCAGAGGCTAGGGAGGAGAGATGCTATGATGCTACCCTTGAAGACTGAGGAGGGGGCCAGGAGCTAAGAAATGCTGGTGTCCTTAGAAGTTGAAAAAGGCAAGAAAATGGATTCTCCAATAACGCCTCTAGAGGGAGCACAGCCCTGATGACACCTCTATTTTAACCCAGTGAAGTTCATTTCAGATGTCTGGACTCCAGAAATGTTAAGATAATACATTTATGCTGTTTTAAGCCACTACGTTTGTGGTAATCTTTTGTAGCAGCAATAAGAAAACTATTACAAAAAATAAGCAAATAATTGTTCCAACCATGTATCTCTATCATAGTGACAGTGCTATGAAGGGAAACAGATATACTAGGAGGCATAAGGGAGGTCCAACCTAAAATAAGGCTGGCTAGCCTCCCTCAATTTCTCCTTTCCCAAAGGAGAACTAGGGTTGAGTTTGATGTCAGGTGGCATGAGGTATAGTTACTCAATGGGTTCTTGACTTCACCGCAGAAAAGAATTTCAGAGTTAATCAAAGGTGTAGTTTAAAGGAAAGTTGATCAGAAAGGAAAGCACATTCGAGAAAGAACATGGGTGCCTTAAAGGAAAGGACACATGTTTGCTTTTAACAAGAACCTTTATATACGTTTACAACAATGGTTAAGCAAACTATTCCATAAGCTAAGAGTGAGGGACTGTACTCTAATCACAAGTTTTGATTACCATCTCTCAACCTTCTGAGGTCACAAGGACCTTCTAAATAATGAAAGTTACTGCCTAGCTAGATTTGGACTTTTCTTAGAACATCATGTCTCTGTGTTTTAGGTAATTCCCTATTGTTTCTGTGATTAACTGAAAAATTAATTGTGGTAGTTCCACATTCCAACCCACAAGGTGATCAGGTCTGATATGCCTGGTCATCAGGTGAAGATCATGGACCAATAAGAAAGATGCCTGAGTGTTTAACCATCTTGTTCCTCAGTTATCTAAATTAGACCTGCCTAAGAAAAGTTGACTAACTACATCTTAGCTATGTGCTGTGTTAACCATGCCTGCCTCAAGTTGATCAGAAGAAGGTGGAAGTGCTGTGTTGCAGCAGAATGGCTCTAGCAAGGCCCCCAATGCCTAAAGGCCATCGCCCAGTGGAGCCTGGGAGAGAAGGGAGGCTGGCTCCTTGAGCAGGAAGCCAGCAGCAGTAGGAACTCAGGAAGGAACTTGTGGGACCATGACCATTGGCCCCCTAGAGGTTTGCTGAAAAATCACTGGCATGAGAAAGATTGATTAATAGGAGAAAAGGCACATACATTTTATTTAACATGTAAATACAGGGGCCTTCAGAATAAAGAGCCAACTCCCCAGTGAGTTACAGGAATTTAAACACCATCTCGAGGTTACAGAAAGAATGGGGACCTGCATGCTGGTGAAACGGGTTTTAGGGTAGAGGAAGAGGAATTCTTTTGAGGGGTAACACACTGTTGGGAGAATGAATGGATGGGGGAAGCAGAATGGCTTGCAAATAGTTCTACTTGGAAGCTGAAAGAACCTGAGAGACAGACATTATTTTGAAAATGACTCTTCCTGTCTTTTTCTGCAATAGATAATTCTAACAGGGAGAAGAATCCTCTTGGTAGAGATGGGGTTGGAGCTGGGACAGGGTTGAAGATCAGATAGACTTTGATGCAAAATGCTGTATTTTGGGATGAATTTTCCTTCACCCCTTCAAGCTGATTCGAGAGGGCTGTGTTATCTGTGGATGTCATTTAGACTTCATGCAAAGTAGCAGGCATCCACTGAGGAGCTGTGTGAATGGGTGTCAGGATGGGGGTTGTGATGTTTTCAGATCACCCTGGCTGTGGTATGGGGAGAGAGTCTGAGGGAGGAAGCCCTAGAGATGCAGGCCAGCTGAGGGCCCCAGGGCAAGAATGACTGTGGAAGCTTGGATAAGGATGAGGATAGGAGGTGGGGGGCAGCAGGCTTGTTTTGGAAGTAGAGTCTTTACAACTTGGTGATTAACCAATTGGTTGAATCACTAATTCTTTTTTAATTTTAGTACACTGTGATGTGATTATATTGTAATATGCTTATCAATTCTCCTGTTGGAGGGCATTTGGTATTGTCCAATTTTCAGCTATTGAGAATAATTTCGCTATCAGTATTCTTGTATGACTCTTATTATGACCATACATTTTTATTTCTTTCAGATAAATACCTAAGCATGAAACAACTGGGTCACAGGGGAGGTGTGTATTTAACTTTTAAGAAACAGCCACACTGTTTTCTGACGTGGGTGGACTGTTGCACACTCCTTTTGATTTATTGGAGTGTGGGTATAGGAGGAAAAAGTCAAACATGTTCTCCCAAACCTAAGAACAACACTTTGGGCTCTGGAGCCAGCTCCCTTCATTCTGTGTGTTGAGGGGGACACAGAGGAGAAGGAATGCCACAGGCCTACGAGCACATTCCATTGGAGTCGAAGTCTCCTGGTTCCTTGGGTAGAGGAGGCAAAAGGATATCTCCTAAATTGTCACCAAATTAACTTAAGGAGTGATTTTTTTCTCTTTTCATAAGTGTAATCTTAAGCTATATGAACATATGATTAATAAGTTTTAATAGCAAGTGTTCAGTCTGTATTGCACAAAAACGATCAAGAAAAGTAAAAATTTCAACTATTTTCCAACATTTCACCCTGCTTTCTCCTCCCATCTACAAACTTTGTAGTGAAAAGAACAATTTGGGGTCAATGGAAACTCACTTGCAGATCTTGCTCCAGCTCTTACTTGCTGTGAGACTTTAGGCAAGTTACTTAGCCCTTCTGAGACATTTTCATCCATTTTCTAACTTGAGTGTAGTGACACCTATTTTGCAAGGCTGCTGTAAATGTGCTGAAAGTGATTGCCAATTCCCTGCTTTTCTTAAGAGTCAATCTCTTGTTTTGTGCACACAGCCTCAGCCTTTTTTTTTGTTTTGAGTCGGAGTCTCACTCCTTCGCCCAGGCTGGAGTGCAGTGTCATGCTCACGGCCACCCAGTGTCGATCTACTGGGTTCAGGCGATCCTTCAGCCTCAGCATTCCAAGTAGCTGGAACCACAGGCACGCGCTACCACGCCCAGCTATTTTTTTGTTTTATTGTAGAGATGAGGTCTCGCCAAGTTGCCCAGGCTGTTCTCAAACCCATGGGCTCGGGCAATCCCCTCATCTCAGCCTCCCAAAGTGCTGAGATTACAGACTTGAGCCACTGCGCCCAGCTAGACATATTTTTTATTGCTCCTTCTGATAAAACTGTAATTTTATGGTGGCTTTTTTTAAATGTTTTTTTTTTTAAATTTTGTGTACACAGACTTTTTCTTGAGTGTACTGACCTGATAGGATATTGACATTTAAAAAATAAAGACAAACTATATTGCTAAACTGGCATAAAGATACTGCGTGCTGTTGGTGGTATCCATGTACACACCCAGGGGACTGACCAACAGGCATTTTGTGAACACAAACTGTCCTCATTTTTGTAACTCTTTATGTGTCTTAAATACTTTTTTCCTTTCTTATCTTCCCTTCAGAGTCCCTAGTCTATGTCCTACCCAGGGATCTGGTCCTCTTCACCACATACTGAAGCTGAGAACTGGAGCCCTGTTCTAGCCTCTTTTATTCATCTAGGAAAGAAATCATTTCCTTACTGCAATCATTGCTCTTCAAACTCTGCTGGGTGATCAGATAGCTACACAGCTGAAATTGATTCCATAGCCTTCCTGCATAGAATTTACATTTTATGAGCTTTTGTAAAGGCTTAACCTAAATGCAAGGGGATATGATCATCACTTTGGCATGGGAAGTAATTTGAGGCCAAAAGTTTTTCCTGGGCAGCCTTATAAAATATAAGATTAGGTTTGCTTCCTCTCCATACTTACTATAAAACTCTTATGTGCATAGAAGGCTTCACATTCATATTCTTTTTCTCTTCCTTTCTCTTATTGCAGGTAAACTTCCAACAGACATAGAGTGATATCCAGTCTTCTTCTGAAACTTTGAAACACATTATCTACTTTAAATCTCTTTTATGCTGTTCTCCAACTCCCTTATATTTTATTATTTTCCTTAAAATCTTTAAGAATAATTTACATTTTTAATCATTTTCTACTTGTCATAAATTTTTATACCAATTCTGTTAAGGTTGGGAGAAATCATGACTTCTGTGTTTCCTTTATATATATATACATCTATTTTTAGTTGACACATAATAATTGTACATTCTTATGGGACACAGATTGGTATTTAAGACAAGTATGTAATGATCAAATCAGGGTAATTAGCATATCTATAACTGCAAACATTTATCATTTCTTTGTGTTGGGAACATTCAAAATCCTCTCTTTTAGCTTCTTAAAAATACACAATAAATAATTAACCATATTTACCCTACAGTGCTATAGAGCACTAGAACTTATTCCAACTATCTAGCTGTAATTTTGTATCCATTAACTTCTTAGCCTCAGCTCTCCCTGCCCTTCCCAGCTGCTAATGACTTCAATTCTACTCTCTATTTCTATTAGCTCAATTCTTTTAGTTCCCACATTGGAGTGAGAACATGTGGTTATCTTTCTGTGCCTGACTTATTTTTCTGAACATAATGTCCTCCAGACCCATCCATATTGCTGTGAATAACAGGATTTCGTTCTTTGTATGGCTGAATAGTATTCCACTGTGTATGAATACCACATTTTCTTTATCCATTTCCCTGTTGATGGATATTTAGGTTAATTTCATATTTTGGTTATTATGAATGGTGCTGCAATAAACCTGGAGTATTTTTATTTTTTATGAGTCAAGGTTTCATTCTGCTGCCTCTACCTCCTGGGATCAGGCAATTCTTCCACATCCGCATTCTGAGTAACTGGAACACCTCACCTAGATAATTTAATCAGGTTATTTATTTGCTTATTTAGCTGTTGAGTTGTTTGAGTTCCTTGTATAGTATGGATGTTTTTTCCTTGTCAGATGAATAGTTTGCAAATATTTTTTCCCATTCTACAGGCTATCTCTTCACTCTGCTGCACAAAACTTTTAGTTTGATATAATCCCCCTTTGTCTATTTTTTGTGTTACCTGTGCTTTTGAAGTCTTGTCTATAAAATCTTTGCTCAAACTAATGCCCTGAATCATTTCCTCTATAATTTCTTCTAGCAGTTTTATAGCTTTGGATCTTGTATTTAAGTCTTTAATCCATTTTGAGTTGATCTTTGCATATGATGAGAAAAATGGGTCTATTTTTATTCTTCTGCACATGGATTTCCAGTTTTCCCAATAGCATTAATTGAAAAGTGCTCATTCCTCAAAGTGTGTTCTTGGCACGTGTCAAAAACTAGTTGGCTGTAAATGTGTAGATTTATTTTGGGGTTCTGTTTTTTTTTTCTTTCTTTTTTTTTTTTTGAGTTGGAGTCTCACTCTGTCGCCCAGACTGGATTGCAATGGCTGCTCTTGGCCACCTCAGCCTCGACCTGCTGGGCTCCGGCAATCCTTCCGCCTCAGCCTTCCAAGTAGCTGAAACTACAGGCGTGCGCTACCACACCCAGCTAATTTTTTTATTTGTTGTAGAGATGAGGTCTCCCCAAGTTGCCCAGGCAAGTCTCGAACCCGCGGGCTCAGGCAATCCACTCACCTCAGCCTCCCAAAGCGCGGGATTACAGGCTGAGCCACCGAGCCCGGCTTGGGGTTCTGTTTTATTATGTCCGCTTCTTTTACCACACCATGCTTTTTTGGTTACAATAGCTTTATAGTATATTTTGAAGTTGGGTAGCAAGATGCCTCCTGCTTTGTTATTTTTTGCTCAGTGTTGTTTTAGCTATTCAGGGTCTGTTGTGGTTCCATATGAATTTGAGATTTTGTTGTTGTTGTTGTTTCTGTGATGAATATTATTGGCATTTTAAATGGGATTGCATTAAATTTGTAGATTGCTTTGGGTAGTATGATCATTTTAACAATATTAATTCTTCCAATCCAAGAGCATAGAATGTCTTTCTATTTTTTTTGTGGCTTTTAAAATTTCTTTCATCAGTATTTTGTAGTTTTCATTGTAGAGTTATTTTATCTCCTTGATTAAGTTTATTTCTAGTTACTTTATTCTAATAACTATTTTAAGTGGGGTTGCTTTCTTGATTTTTTTTTCCCAGCTAGTTTGTTAATGTTGTAGAGAAATGCAACTGGCTTTTATATCTTGATTTTTTATTCTGCAAATTTATTGAATTTATTTATTAGCTTTAAGAGATTGTCGGTGGAGTTTGTAGAGTTTTCTGTATATAAGATCATATTATCTGCACAGGGACAATTTAACTTCCTCTTTTCCAATTTGAGTGCCTATTATTTCTTTCTCTTGCTTAATTGCTCTTGGCTAGGATTTCTAGTAACATGCTGAGAAAGAGTGGTGAGTGTGGGCATTCTTGTCTTGTTCCACTTCTTAGAGAAAATACTTTCAGTGTTTTCCCATTTCGTATAATATTAGCTGTGGCTTTGTCATATATGACCTCTTTTGTGTTGAGATATGTTCTTCTATACCTAATTTGTTGAGAGTTTTTATTGTGAAGGGATACTGAATGTTATCAAATGCCTTTTCTGCATCTATTGAAATGATCCTATGGTTTTTGTACTTCATTCCGCTGATGTGATGTATCACATCTATGACTCTGCATATGTTAAACCATTCTTGCATCCCCACAATAAGTCCCACTTGAGCATAATGTATTATTTTTTTTTGATATGCTGTTGGATTCAGTTTGTAGTATTTTGTTGAGGATTTTTGCATCTATGTTCATCAAGGATATTGACTGTAGTTTTCTTTTTTTGTTGTTGTACTCTTGTCCAGTTTGGGTATCCGAGTATTGCTGGTCTTGCGTACTAAGTTTGGGAGAATTTCCTTCTCTTTAATGTTTTTAGACTAGTTTGAGAAGAATTGCTGTTAGTTCTTCTTTAAAAGTTTGGTAGAATTCAGCAGTAAAGACTTTCAGTTCTGGGCTTTTCAGGATTTCTGTTTGGTTCTTTTTAATGATATCTGTCTCTTAATGATGAGTTTGTTTCTCATTCAGATAATGAATTGTTTTTCTGACTTATTTGTATTGTCTATCTGTATTCTTCTATATTTCACTGAGTTTCCTTAATATCATTATTTTGAATTCTCTTCCAGGCATTTTATAGATTTTCTTTTCTTTTGGGTCTGTTACTGGAGAATTAATGTGTTCATTTAAAGATGTCATGTTTCCCTGCTTTTTCGTGGATTTTTTTTTCTATCTCTATATTGATATTTGCGCATCTGGCGTAACAATCACTTCTTCCTACTTTATTCAGCAGTTTTTGTGGGGAATGACCGGTTCCCGTAGATCTATATATATTGTCAATTCAGTAGGGTACTTCGGATTTGATTCTGAATGGATGCAGTAGTGCAGGCTCCACATGACTTCTTTACCTGTAATCAATGTCAGCAGTGTCTGTGAGCTCTTCTGTGGTTTAGGGTATGGTTTCAGTAGAGGTGTTGCAAGGCTTTCCTGAGTATGGTGATGCTGAGCAACAAGTGGGTAAGTCCTCAGGCCTCCTTGCATCATATGTGGGCACCAACAATGGTGTCAGCAGCCCAGGTGAGCTGGTTCTTGGGCCCCCAGGCAGAGCTCAGGTGTACCACTGGGGAGTGTTTTGCTTGCAAATTTGTAGATATCATATTTTACCAAACCAAATTCTAAGATTGGATCTGAGACTCAAACTTCAGAAGCTAATTGTTTCAGAGCTAATTGCTCTTAGACTATTTTAAGTAGGGAAACTGAGGCCTTAAGCTGTTAGAAAATGCTCACTCTCCCTCTGTGAGAAAAACAGAAGTCTGTCTTAAACTACACTGTGACACATTCTGTCTGCCAGCTCTCTTCTTCAGAGTGTCTCCACCCCTAATTAGCTTCCAAATTTGCAGGTTCAAGCACAAGCTCTCCTTCTTCCCCACTCATCACTGATGAACAGAACCTTTTCTATCAGTTCTCCTTCAAATCCTGTGGAAGATAGACCTACTAGAATGAGAGCTGAACATATAAGTCTCAAAGTCCAAATAGACTTTGAGCTTCAAGGGAATTCTAAGGCGTTTATAAGACAATGACGATCTTGAACAGATTTGACTTGTAAGAATATTGGAGTCTTTTAGTTACTTTCTGCCTAGGGAGAAAGAAGTTCTTTGTATATAGGAGAGCAGTTATAGAGGATTCAATGATGGCTTTCCCCAAGGGTATGTCCACCCAAAGCCTGTGAATGTATGCTTATTTTGAAAAGGAGTCTTTGCAGATATGATTAAGGACCTCAAGATAAGATAATCTTGGGTCATCTGGGTTGGCCCTAAGTGCTATGACAAGTGTACTTATAAAAGAAAGACAGAAGGAAGGGAGGAGAAGGCCACATGAAGACTGAGGCAGAGATTGAAGTTCTTCAGCCACAATCCAAGGAATGCCTGTAGCCACTAGAAACTGGAAAAGGCAAAAAAAAAAATCTCACTTAGAACATTCAGAAGGAGTGGGCTCCTGCCAACACCTTCGCATCAAACTTCTGGCCTGCAGAGAATAAATTTATGCTGCTTTTAAGCCACCCAGTTTGGGGTAATTTTTACACAACCACAAAAACTAATTCAGGGTAGAAGTTTGGTCAAGCAGTCATGAATGTTGTAAGCAATTCAGTAAAATCAGGGTGGGGTCACAGCAGTCCTCTCTGGATTCTTCACCTCCAGGCTTTGGGGTCACTGGGAGGCACGTGGCTCTGCCAATTCTATACAAGTCTTCACCAGTGGGACTCTTTGCTGAGGTTCCCAAACATGGCATGCGGTGCCCAGTCTCTCCATGCACATGTGCAGATTAAGATTTTTGTCAAGTAGGCCTTTGGGTGAGGTTGGGGAAGGCAGTGAATACACGTATGTGGAAAGGTGAAACTGATATGCATGGGTGTGAAATTCCAGGTAAGTCCAGGCTAATCCCAGGACAGGGTAAGGCAGCAGTTGGTCTCCAAGGCCAGCTCTTCCTGTAGGGCCCTGCAGTGGTGGCTCCAGGGCAATTTGTTCATCTTGCTTTCACATGATCCACCAAACTTGAAACAAAATCGAGAAAACATCTTCCTTGTCTCTCCTGCAGTTTCCATAAATACAGGCAACTTCTTCATTTAGTTCAGGCTCATTACCAGAAGAGCCAGTTCTTTTAATCATTTTTCTCATTATTTTTCATTCTCTGTTTTAGGTGTCTCATATTTCTTCACTTCTGTCAACCAGTCCCTTGGTTATACATTTTTCTTGTCATTCGCCTTGGAAAAACAAAACTAAACAGCATAATTAGTATTGCTTGTATGAAAGATGTGACTTTTGGGGGAAGGGGGTTGCTATGGATTGCTGATTCATGCTGTAAACATCTTTGAATCCTTTGAGCGTGCTGTATTTCTGGTCCCCACAGGGCCCTTCCTGGTGTCCACAGGAGCTCTGACTCTCAAGAAATGGTGACTCAACCATGGCTGTAGCAAAGCAATCTAGCCGTGGGGGACAACTGACACCAGGGCCACATCACACCGGAGTTTGTGTTGTGGAGAGAAGCCTGTTCTCAGGGCACGCTCTACAAACTGGGTATCTCCATTTAAATGTTTAAATTCAAGATTTTATAAAACAGGACATTTAATTCTGGAAAAAATAACCAACTATTCAAAGCATAGTCTCTTTAATCCAACAGTACTTGTTGTGTGAGGATGATTTTTCTCTGCAGAGTCTAACAAGAATATTCCTCCTGCTGGTGCTTGAACTGCACCCACAGCATTGAGGTTCTACTTACTACATTTGGCTCAAGGTTGAAATTGGGTTTTGAATTGAGAGAGGTGTTACCACTGGGTGGTTAAGATTTAGGTGAAAATGGTCTATGCTGACAGGTGCAAACTCTCTACACCCTATGACCTGGTCATAGGAGAAAATATGATTTATGAGGACTGGACCCTCAGTCACTGCTTACTTCGTACCTTCATTTTAACAAAACTGGGTGGCCTAGCCATGCTGTGTGCAAGGAAAATCCACTTTTTTTCTTTGTTTGAATTCTATGGTTTAAGCGGCTCAGAAAAATCAGCATAAGGTCCCAGCAGCTCTCTCCGGGCTCCTTACCCGCAGACTCCATGGTCCCTAGGAGGCATGTGGCTCTACGCACTCACTCCAAACCCATCTTTGCCTGTGGGGCTCCCAGCTGAGCTCTCCGAGTGTGGCTGCAGGGCCCAGTTCCTCTAGGCACATGTACAGTCAACCATAAGCCAATAATTGGGTTCCTCCCACCCCGATGCAGGCCCAAGGCCCAACCGGGGCCTAGAACAGCTCAGCCTCCTAGTCTCTGGATGAAACCCAAGAAACACCTTTAGACAACCCCCCTTCATGCCTTTAAGGGCCCCAACCTTAAAAAAAACAAAGGCTTCTCAATACTCTCCTGGATTCAAGGAAGCTGAGGACACTGGACACAAATCCTTGGCCACCCTCCCAAGAGACAAGGAGAAAGCACCATGTGTTCTTCCTCAAATGGCTCCCGGCAGAAGAAACACAACTCGGTTGTCGTTGGTTTAGCCGTGTGATGAACATTCCCGTCTTCAATGGAGAGGCCACACTGCAAAAGACATAGGAGCCTGAACTCAAAAGTCATACTTTCAGGGTTCAAGTCTCGACCCACCACTTAGTGGAAATCTCTTCTTGGAGCTCAGTTGCCAGATAAAACACAGAATGTCCAGCTGTATTTGAATCTCAAACAATACGTAAGTTTTTAGTGTAAACATGTCCCACATATCACATGCAGTATTTGGTTTGCTAGCAAGAGTTTGTGAGCAAATGATGATAATAAACACGCATATTTTTACTAAAAGATTATCAGTAGCTATTCTGAAATTCAAATTTAACTGGGCATTTTTTATTTGTATTTGCTAAGCCTGGCAACTCTCTCTTGTACAAGACCCTTAACGCTTGTGGACCTCAATTTACTCATCTGCAAAATGGAGATTAAAAGAGTACTGTCCTCTGAGAATCTATCTCTTGGAATTGTTATGAAGGTCTAATAAATTAATATTTGTAAAGTACTTAGAACAGAACTTAGCAGACAATAAGGACTAATAACTAATGTTAACTAAACAAACAGTCCAACCACCCTTTCTTTTAAGAAGTCTATACATGCTTTACATATGGAACTGTACCTTGTTCTCCTAAAATATGATGCTCAGTCTTTGAGCAAGGCTAGAGAATAAGAGGTTGGAATTCCTCCCAGATACAGTGATTTCAACGATTTCTCTTCCCAGCCTCCCTTTTCTCTTCCTACAGTAGCCGCCACTGTTGGGCAAATGATTTATTACACTGACTCCCCCATCCTGCTCCTCCCATTACCCCCAATACCACACAGAACGGATTTTCTTTTTAATTTTTTAATTTTAATAATGTGGGGTACAATTCAGGGTTAGGCATACAAATGTTCATTATGCAGGTATCCTTGTTGATGAGGTGTGAGGTGTGCCCTTCCCTCCGCTGGCAGTTTCCCATTATCGCCAATCCCGCCTTCCCCCTGCCCCGGCAGTTTCCCACTACTGCCAATCCCTTTCTTATAGTATTATGATAACTGTTCAAGGTCTGCTTACGAATAAGACTATGTGATATTCAGTTCTTTGTTTCTGTGATAGAGCACTCAGTATTATAGACTCTAAGTCCATCCAAGTTGCTGTGAAGTTCATAATTTTGCATGCATAATATTCCATTGTGTATATGTACCACATTTTTTAAATCCAGTCCTTCAGAACAGATTTTATTCTGGAAGACGGTAGATAAAGGGAGTGGGAAGAGGGAGACCCCCTTGTCACCACTCCTGCCCCTCCTGCTTGTTCCTCAGATAAATCTCGGTCCCCATCCCATCTCCCGCTCTTCTCACCCCATCCCCAACAACACACGAGCTTGAGGTGCTTGCTCATGCTGGACCGAATGCTCACAGGGCCATGCCTTTGTCGTCTTGTAGAAGGTCTTAAAGGGCTGTGGGAGGGTGAGCAAGGAGGAGTGTGGACTGGGAGGGTGACTTTTCCATTCAGGACATGTTCCCAGCCATGTCTCTCCCCACCATGTGGGCCTGGGGTCTCTCTATGTCATGCATACAGGAGCCTGCTGTAAACCAATAACACAGCCTCTCCTGCAAGTGCCTCCAAGCTTGGACACTGCAGCCTTGAAGGTACGTCTCTAGACAATAGGGGTCACTGGCTTCAGAGAGGGCTCCTGTTTTAGTCTATATTTCTTGCTTTTCCTCACAGTAGTGAACTAGACCCTGAAAACAGTTCAGAAATCAAAGGCAGGAAGTCAAGGGAGAAGCTAAAAGACTGCAGAACATGTGTTTCACTGTTCCTTGGGCATCAAGCTGTGCCATGGGGTAGGACGTGGCATGAGGGTGGCCCAGGTCAAAGGAAGACAAGTGCCACTTGGGAACAGCCCAGGGTATACCTGGAGGTGACTGACTACAAACAAGGCACACAGCAGGCACAGAGTTAACTTACAGCAAGTGAGGAGAGAGTGTGACAGCAAGATCCAGCTCTGTGTGCAGTGGTCCCCAGGGCCAGTGGGTCTCCTTCGCAGCCGAGGAAGGCCGTGTAAAGGCAGGCACCTCTCCTGGTGCTCTGACAGAATAACCCCACCCCTCCCTGTGGGTGCTGCAATCCAAGAGTCTGAGGGCCACTGAGGCAAGAGCTTAATTTAAGCAGAACAAAGGAGAACAGGGTGAGCCCTTGAGTCCAAACAGGGGAATAAACTCCCTCACAAGGTAGTCAGCCCAGCACAGTTAGGTGGTCTTCTTATGTCAGTAAAGGGGTGTTCCCAACCAGGGGTCAGACAAGACTGCCTTTCCCAACAACGAGAAACAAAACTACCTGTCGGGAGGGAATAAAACCCCTGGGAAAAATGGAAAGCACGTGTCGCTTAGTAATTCCTCAAAAGATAAAAAGAGGGGACACCCAGACTTAGGTTCTGAAGGATTCAAGTCATACAAGTTCCCAGTGAGCTTTCTTCCAACTATTTGTGTGCCCAAACTCTGAAGCCACGTTCAGGCTTTCCTCCTCAGTCTCTATCTCCAAAGACACCCTGTTCCAAGCTTTAGGAGTCACTCAATGGCTGGCAGGTGGCAGAGTCTCTGCCTTCCCAGTCCAGAATCTATGATCTCCTGATAGAGTGTCAACAGGAGGAAGAGAGAGCATGGCGTCCCTGTTCTGCAGCAATATGGCTGCCCTGGAATTCTGGTTGTCTCTTGCTACATAAAAAGCCACCCCCAAACCAAGAAGCTCAAAACAACAATTCATTCTACATCACAGTTCTGCAGGTTGTCTGAGAAGTTATTTGGCTCCCTGTGGTGTCAGTTGGTTGCGGTTATCTGGGGGATCTCCTGGATCTTGGTGCTCTGGTGGAAAACTTTGGTCCTCTTCACATGGATATTTGGACTGAAACCCCACATGGCGGCTGGGTTCCAAAAACAGGATTCCAAAGTTGAGGCTGGAGAAAATAGAAAATTACAGGCCACGGAAGTGCTTTACCCAAGACAGAAACAACATCACTTTCATTGTATTCAGTTGGTTATAGCAGTCAGATTGAGAGGAGACTACACATGGGCATGAATGCCAGAAATCATGGGTCATTAGCGGTCATCAAAGGAATGGTCCACCACACCTATCTTTTAGGCTTTCTAGTACTCCCTAAGCAATACTCTGCCTCACATATACTATTCAACTGAACACATATTTATTAAATACTTCTAGTATGCAACTCGTTGTACTGTCTTTACTGGGGAGAGGGGCTTGTTTCTACCTTTACTTAAAGGGCTCACAGTTGAACAGACAGAATAAACAAATAGAAATACAAATTCCAGTGAAAGGCATAATATGAATCATTAGTATTTAAACAAATCAAAATAGAAAAAGATTTAGTGGAAGGAAAAATTATTTTGAGCTACAGAATTATGGGAAGTTTTCATGGAAAATTGCTGGGAATATGCTTTAGATATTGTAAACCACTATAAAAAATATTGCCCTTGCTATTGCTGTGGCTGTAAAAATCATCACCTCTTTAGGGATTTTTACATTCTAAGTCTAGTGGATCCATCTATTCATTTCTTAAGGGAATAAGAGAGAGGACTTTGGGGTCTGGAGTTAGCCAGCTTGGGTCAATGTCCTAGCTTTGTGACCTTGGACAAGTTACTTAGCTTGCTTCAATGGTGTAACTTTAAAGGGGAGAGAATGATAAGATCTTCCTCATAAGGCTTTTGTGATTTAATGTGTGAGGTGCTTAGAATGATACTTGGCACATAAAATGTGCTCAGTGGCCGGGCATGGTGGCTTAAGCCTATAATCCTAGCATTTTGGGAGGCTGAGGTGAGGAGATTGCCTGAGCCCACAGGTTCGAGACCAGCCTAGGCAACTTGACAAGACCTCATCTCTACAATAAACAAAAAAATTAACTGGGCATGGTAGCATGTGCCTGTAGTTCCAGCTACTTGGAAGGCTGAGGTGGAAGGATCGCCTGAGCCCAGCAGGTCAATGCTGGAGTGGCTGTAGGTGTGCCACTGCACTCCAGCCTGGGTGATGGAGTGAGACTCCAACTAAAAAAAAAAAATGTGCTCAGTAAGTGTTAACTGTTGACTGTGATGGGCTGAAGAACACCCTACCCCAGAGATGTCCATATTCACAGGAATCTACGGATATGTTATCTTACTTGGCAACAGGAAATTTGCAGATGTGATTGAGGATCTTGAGATGGGGGAGATTACTCTGAATTATTCAGTGGGCCTGATGTAATCAGGGTCCTTATGAGGGGGAAGAAGGAGGGTCAGAGGAGGAGACACAACCATGGAAGCAGACCTTGGAGTAATGGAAGGAAGAGACCATAAGCCAAGGAATACAGGCAATCTCTAGAGCAGGCATGTCTAACCTGTGGCCTATGGGCTGCATGCAGTCCAGGACAGCTAGTAATGCAGCCCCACAAAATCTTTTAACAAACTGTGTTTTTTAGCATTTATTTTCTTCATGACCCCATGCATAGTTCTGTGTTTCAAGTTCACAATCACGCCTTATTCATGACATCACCTTTTAGCAATGCATCCCTTTGTGAGTAGCTGTTTCAATTATGAAGCACACAAAGAGCAAAATTCAAACAAATATTTCTGATAAGCACCTCGAGAAGTCAGTAAGAATTGTGACCACTTCCATCGAATCAGACATTGATAGATTAGTTTTACAAAAACAAGGTCAAATTTTCCACTAGCTTTATATTGTTCTCATTTTTCTAAATTTTATAGTAAAAAATAAAGTAAGTCTTATGTACATATACTAACTATATTATATAATTTATGTGCAGCCCAAGACAATTCTGTTTTACTTGATGTGGCCCAAGGAAGCCAAAAGGTTGAACACCCCATCTCTAGAGGCTGTAAAAGCAAGAAGTAGGCTCTCCCCTAGAGTCTCTGGACAGACCACATTCCTGCTAATCCAGTTTGGACTTTTGACCTCCAGAACTATAACATAATAAATCAACATTGTTTTAAATCACTAAGTCTTTTCTAATCTGTTACCGCAGCAATAGGAAATTAATGCAATGATGATGATGTCGATGATGCTTCTGTCAATCATCTGAAAGCAGCTCCCACACCCAGGCAAGAAACAGAGCCTAGCCAACTGGAGGAGTACACAATCTCCAACCCTAGAGGGATCTGGCAGATAGGCGACTTGATAAAAATCAAGTGGCTCTGAGCATTTGATCCAATCACCTGTCATTCTTGCTTTTCTTTAGATTTCTAAGCCACCAGTTCAAACATCAAAACAATGCTAGCTACTTTGCATTTATATTTTATGACTTGTTTTTGATCATTTTCATCCATATTTTATCATGAAGTCATGAGTTTCCCTTTAGTCATATATTTTGTAAAGGTTTTCAGTGTGCTTAATTATGATGTTCTCAGGTATTGAGGTCATTTCAGGGTTCTTTTCCCCTTTGAATCACACATTCCCAAACATAACAGGCAAGGAGGGAGAAGTGTTCAACTTGCCAAAATTACTAACAACTCACATCTGCAATGCACTTTACAGTTCGCATGGTTCTTTTGCAACCTTATCTCATTTTGTTCTCCAAACATTCTTGTAAGCAGAAACCTGGACTTACGGAGGCTGAGAATGAATTATGGAAGTGGCATTGATAGAAAGTGGTTTTAACCCAGGCCTCTTGATTTTAAAATCAATACCCCTCAGAGATACCTTCAAAGATTTTCAGGAACAATTCCAGGGACTTATCTATTTGGAAAATGCAGTTCTCATCTCTCCTTACTTCATTCTTCCCCTGCTTATTTAGGAAGGACCTAACATGTTCCAGATGTGGAAACACATGCATGACATCTTCCTGGCTGCTGTGGTAAATCCAAGTTTGAGCCCTGGTCCATTAAACCATGTTTATTCCCATGATCCATGATTAGGGGTTGAGTGGTAATTTTTTTTAAACACTGTCAATAGCAGACACATTTCTTCGGGACTTGGGAATATGAATGGGGGTTGTGAAGTGAAAGAATATATGACTTCTTGGCTAACAGCCATCTGTTCAGAACTATTCTAGGTTCAATTTTAATTTAGCAAGCCAAAACTCTAAAATGTTCAATAAAAAACTTGGCTTTGGTCTTTCAATATATTCCCAAGAAAAGGAATCTGAATTTAGGTCTTAGTGCTTTGGTTTGGGGACAAAATGAGATATTGATCACCACCGAAAAAGCTGTGAGCCCTGCAGGAGCTGTTTTGAGATTTTTTTTTGCAGCAATCTTACTCAGACTATCATGTGTTGTATCACCTTTGGGAACAGTTGTAGAGGTAAGAATGAAACAATGAAGAAATGCAGAGAAGCCAGAGGGGACCCCAAAAAACCTGTCATTAAAAACAAACAGACTTGGAGAGATTGCTACCAGAATTAGACGGCCTCATGTCAAGGTGACAATGAATTCTCACCCCTTCCATGAAGTTTTTCCTTTGACCTGGGCCAGATATAACTTCTTCCAGTTATGAAGTTCTATGACACCTGAGTTCTAGCACTTTGAGAGCTGAAATGGAATCCGTGGAAGCATCCAAGGGAAATGGAGATCTAGCCAGCAAGCTGAATACAAAATCAAAGTAAATTTTTAAAAAAATTACTATAAGTTTGCAAAAACCAATCTGACAACACAATGAGAAGAAAAAAACCGTTCATAATTGTAACCAAAGATACAATACCTAGAAATACATTTAACAGGAAATTGCAAAACCTATGCAAAAACTGAAATTTTTGGTAAAACTGAAAATCTACCGAAGGATAGACAAAAGATCTGAATAAATGGAGAATTTTGCTGTTTTCCTAGGCGGAAGTCATGAAAATTTTAAAGATTTCGATTCTTCCCAAATTAATCCTTAAATTCAACATAATCTTAATGAAAATTTTACTAATTTTCACTGAGTTTACCACGCATGCTCTAAAATTCATACAGATGTGAATATAGACAAAAATAACAAAGACTTCAAAAAAAAAGAACAAAGAGAAGAGGCATTGCTCTCACAGATTGCAAAACATACTATCAATCTATAAGCAATAAAATAATGTGATTTCAGCACAGAAATGTAGTTTAAAAATCAATGAGACAGTTGAAGATACAGAAATAAAATCATGTATCTATGGGAATTTAATGCATGATAAATGTGGTATTCAAAATTAATGGGTATAAGTTATGATTGTATTCTTCAGCAAGCCACAGAAACCTGAAACATTTTAACCTAATCAAACAGGGATTTATTTTCCTCACATAACATGACAGAGGACTGCAGTTCAGCACTGTTGTAAGGCTCAAGAGATCTGCATTCCCTTCATTTTTCTAATCCAGTTCCTGATCCCAGGTTCTTGTCTTCATGCTCACAGTCTTCCAGCACATTGCTGTTTCTCCTTCTGTAGTACATCCCCATTTCAGGTAGAAACAAAAAGAAAAACAAGGAAGAAGACATAGGTCTTGAGAGCAAGACTTTTCCAGAACTCCCAGCAGAACGGAGACTTCCATTTCTCTTCCATCAGTCAGAACTGTGTCATGGGTGTCATACTGTCACTGTAGCTTCAAGAAAGGGTAGGAGGGGAACAAGAGGGAGGGTTGGGGAGATGTTGGTCAAAGGATACACAATTTTAGTCAGACAGGAATTGGAGAGATAAGTTTGAGAGATCTATTGTACAGCATGCCAGCTAGAGCTAGTAAGAACGTATTATACTCTTGAAAATTACCAAGAGTAGATTAAGTGTTCTCACCACACAGGCTAAAAGTATGTGAGGCAATGTATATGCTAATTAACTGGATTTAACCATGCCATAATGTATACATATTTCAAAACAACATAGTTTCCGTAATAAATACATGCAATGTTTATTTGTCAATGAACAGCAAAATGTGGAATAAAAGGGATAGGCACGTGGGTTCTCAGCTGGTAAACATTTCTTTTCTGTCAAGAAGAAAGGGAATTTAGCAGCATCTGCTCCACAGGGCCAGCTTCATGAATGTAAGGTCTATGTAGTCATACAGGACACCATGCTTGGCATAATACTCTCCTACAGTCATCTTGAAATTCTTAGCCATTTTATCTTTGAAGTTGTGTATTATAAGCGAAGTGCAGTGGGACCATGGAGCGTGTGCATGAGTGGAGGAGACATGTGCAATATTTCTGTTACCTGCCTTATTTTCATCTAGCATTCAGGACACCCCATGAGCAAAGAATTCTGGTAGACTCACACTGCATGGAAGTTTAGTAAGACTGAAAACAAGGTAAGCATGTTGCATCTATAACTGAGTAAGTGAGAGTACTGACAGCCCTGAGAGGCTGTACTTTCCATTCAAACCAGAACTTACTTTAGACATTGAAATAAGGCAACAGTGTGTAAGAAACATAAATGACCTAGGAACCCTATCATCTCCTTTCTTACTCCTGTTACTTTTTCCTGCATTGGATAAGCTCTTAAGATTTTCAACCATGATTATAGAGTGGAAAAGGAATAATGAGGAAATCCAGATTCTTCTTCTTATCAATTGTTCCTTATCAGTGAGCCAAAGGTAGAGAGTATTGGTTAAAAAAAAAAACAACAAAATTCTCATGTCAAAAAGTGAAGTAAAAACAGTTGAGTTAGCTTTGTGCAGTGTTTCCACTGTTCTGGCAAGAATGAAATTTATATAAATGTACAAGCTGTGATATACAAATTGTGCAATTTTGGTGATTTCATATATAAGCTATATGCAGAGTTATGAGTCTGTCCAGGACTGTACACATAGCTAGAAAAAAATTGAGAAGACCCTAGCTCTCATCTTTGGTTAAGGAAATATCTGTTGAGTCATTAGCTGACTATGTAGCTAACCAGGCAGAAACTTCAATAGCTTTGACATGACAAAGAATACAGACTTACAGATTAGTTCAGAAAAGTCACTAGGCAAACACACAACTACTACAACAAACAACAATAACAATAAATTCCGGGGAGAAACAAGAATCTGATTTCCAGAGTTACCACATTACATTGTTTAAAATATCCAGTTTTCAAATAAAATTGTTAAAAATACAAAGAAACAAGAACATATGGCTCATACACAGGAAAAAAAGTAATCAGTAGAAACTGCTTCTGAGGAAGCCCAGATGTTGAACTTACTAGACAAAGACTTTAAATCATCTAGCTTAAATATGTTTAAAAAACTAAAGAAAGCTATGTCTAAAGAAGAAGAACAACAACAAAGTAGAATGATGTCTTACCAAATAGAGACTCTAAATAAAGGAATATGAATTATTTTTAAAAAGAACCAAATTGAAATTCTAAAGTTTTAAAGTATAATAAAATTTCACTAGACAGGCTCTACAGTAGTTTTGAGTAGGCAGAAGAATCAGCAAATCTGAAGATAAATCAACATATATGATCCAGTCTGAGACACAGAAGGATAAAAGAATGAAGAAAGAGACCTGTGGAACACCATCAAACATACAAACATATACATAATAGTAGTCCCAGAAGAAAAAGAGGTAAATAAATAGGCAGAAATAATGGCTGAAAACTTCCCAAACTTGAAAAACATTAATTATACATCCAAGAAGCCACTGAACTGCCAATGCAGAATAAACTCAAAGAGATTCACACCTGTATACATCATAGTCAAATACTCTAAAGATAAAGAAAAGGAAGATTTTTGAAAGTAGCAAAAGAGTAATGACTCATTACATACAAGGTATCTTCAATAAGATTAACAGTCAGTTTTTCATCAGAAACCGGGAAAGCCAGAAAACAGTGAGATAATGTATTCAAAGTGCTGAGAGGAAAAAAGTGTCAAGTAAGAATTCTTTATCAAGCAAAACTATCTTTTAAAAATGAAGAATTTAAGACATTACCAGATAAACAAAAACTGAGACAGCATTAATGTATTTTTTGGTTTGCAACACTTTTTTTCCTTCTATGTGATTTAAAGAACAACTACATAGGGTAAAAATTATAAATCCATGTTGATGGGAGCACAGCATACAAAATATGTAATTTTTCTGACAACAATGATGCAAAGAAATTTATATAGAAACAAAGTTTTTATAAAATTAAGTTGTATTAGTCCAAACTAGACAATTTTAAATCAAGATATTATTTGTAATTTCATAGCAACCCCTAAGAATATAACCCAGAAACATATAGTAAAGGAAATGACATGGAGATTAAAATATTTATTTAACACAAAAGAAGGCAGAAGTGGAATAATAGAGAAACAGAAAGACATGAGATACAAAGAAAACAATTATAAAATGCCAAGCGTAAGCCATATCTTACTAATCATAATAAAGTAAATAAAATAAGCACTTCAATTAAGAGGTAATGATTGGCAGAATGAATTTTTAAAAATATGATTCAACTACATACTGTCTACTAGAGGCATGCTTATTCAAAGACACGAAAGATTGAAAGTAAATGAATAGAAAAAAATATATAGACAGTAGTCAAAAGAGAGCTAGAGTGGTTATATTAATATCAGACAAACTAGACTTGAAGACAAAATGTGTTACCAGAGACAAAGGACATTTTATGATGATAAAAGGATCACTTCATCAATAATATATAATAATGAAAGCATATATACATCTAACAGAGCCCTAAAATATACAAAGCAAAAACTGGCAGAATTGAAGGGAGAACAGACAATTCAATAATAGTAATTAGAGACCTCAGTATACCACTTCCAATAATGGATAGAGCAACTAGACAGACTGTCAACACAGAAACAGAACACTTGAACACTATAAACCAACTAGACCTAACAGATATCTATAGAAAACTCTGCTCGACTAAAGCAGAATAAATGTTTTTCTCATGTGTGCATGGATAGACCATATGTGAGCCCATAAAACAAGTCTCAACAAATTTTAAAGGATTTAAACAATACAAAGTATGTTCCTCAATCACAATGGAATGAATGAAATTAGAAATAAAAAAACAGAAGAAATGTTGGAAAATTCACAAATATGTGGAAGTTAAACAACAGACTCCCAATAACCATTGGGTCAAAGAAAGAAAAAAAAAACCACAGGGGAAATAAGAAAATCCTTTGAGATAAATGAAAATGAAAATAAGCATACCAAAATGTATGGAATGCAGCAAAAGCAGTTGGAATGTTTGCTCTATCTGCATTGTTTTAAATGTCTAAGAATGCGTTGAAGTGCTGTAATTTCAAAATGTTTGTGTCTTTTCAACTCCTTCATTTAACAGTTGCACAGGAACCCAGAAAAGTTGAATAACTCTCCCACATTTACACCACGAGTTAGTGGAGACTCAGCAAAACTCAAGGACTCCAGATTCTTGCATCAAACATCCCTTTCTTTTTCATCACACTTCTCAGCAAATAATGTTTCCTTCACTGCCACAAACTACAGCTAATTGTATATTTATTGATCTACTCCACTGGACTATTAGACTACAAAGCATGGGGATTTCTTGTATTTCTCAGGGCACATCAGCATGACACTTTGACTACTAATTACAAAAACATGTTGAGCACCATGCGAGCATTGGGTTAGGGAGAGAGAACAAAGGTCAACAAACCATTAAGGAGGTCAGTCCTTGAGTTGGTGCTTGACAAATTCTTCACTGGCTGAGTAAATGGTTTATGAAACCTGCAACTGGACAGTCCCATCTACTTAACTCTTGAGAGTTTACTGAAATATTTGAAAACATCATATTAGAAAGCTCAGCATGAAGGAAGAGCTAACCAGACACAAGAAATATATTAAAACCATGAATGTCCATTCTACACTCACATTTTTTCAGAACAAAAAAGTCTAAAATAAAGACGAAGTAAACCTTTTACCATCCAGACAGTTACTTTCCGCTGAGAAATGAGATCATGTGCTTCCAGGTGGGTGTGTCCTGGAGGACACCTCTTGCATTTTGAAACAATAAACTTAAAAGAGATTTATTTTTAGAGTATTGATAGCAGCAACAAGAAAATCCATCCCTGGTTTAGAAGGCAAATTCAATTACGGATGCAATTCTAGAATAACCACACAAAGAAAGATGCCTGGGAGAAACCGATTACACTGCAGACTGGATTGGTCGGGCCTGGGTCTTTCTGAAGAGCTGTGAGACCCGGGCCTTTCCTGAGCTCTGTTACCACCAGATACTCACAAGTTCTGGTAGGAAGGACTGTGCCAAGCCTCTGCAGCATGGAGATATGGATGGCTTTTATTCTCTGTGGGCTGAGTATAGTTTTGCTGCAAAACATAACACTGGGAAGACCCTGCTTGTTTTCTTTCAGAGTCATTCTGTCTGTGAATGCTCGATGGCTCTCCTCTGAGCAAGAAGGAAACCTCTGTTACTAACAAGCTTGGTGGCAAAGAATGGAGGATGGGAGGCTGGGAAGAGTACACAGGTGACAGGAGGCTTCGAAAAGGGACCTGAAATCAGGGAGTCATGGAGACACAGCACCCGAAGAAGCCCTTCCATGTCCAAATTGGGGATGGCCCAAGTGGCTGAGTTCCGATTCTCTAAAATATGAATGTAGCATGTACTTGTTCGTGAACATTTAGTGACTATTTTAATCAAGACTGGATAGGTCATGCTGCAAAAAAACAACAAAAAAAATACACCAAAAAAAAAAAAAACCCAAAAAACCCCTAAATGTCGTAGTGAGTTAGAACAACAGTGTTTTGTTTCTCATTCATGTGACATGTCTCTTGTGGGTTGGCAGAACCCTCTCTCAGTGTGGGCCACTCAGAGGCCCAGGATCTGAACCTGCCACCGTTGCCAACTCTGCCGGACACTGCATCAGAGGAAAGATTGCTCTGGAAGGTCTTATTCTGGAAACCACATGATCTTGCCCAAAATGACATGTGTCAACCCCACTCACAGCCCATTGGCCAGAACTAGTCACATGACCTGACCCAAACTCCAGGGGACAGGAAGCAGTCCTCTCATGTGCCTGAAGTCTTACAGCCAGAAAAATTTGGTGAACAGCATCAATGACTTTGATTATCACTATTAGTGATGACTGCGATAATCAAGGCAAAATAGAAATTCCAGCGTCTTTAGTGACCCCCTCTGCCTGTGTACTTCCACACTCCAGACATTTATCCCATCATTTTGGGGTTCTGCCCTACCCCGCTGTGTTCAGCCCATCACTTATCAGATTCTGTGTCTCCACGGATGGCAGAGCTCACTGTGTGGATAAGTTGTGCCTGCATAATCAGCTCAACTGGAAATTGCAGCTGAATCATTTGAGAACAGATTCTGCTACGGTAGAATATGGGGTTTAGTAAGATCTGGAGTTGAATCCCTGTAAAGACAGCATTGCAAACTCAAGCGCCTGCGGGAGACTAACAGGCAACAAAATTACACCAGGAGGTTAGTTGTAAGAGGCCCTGGGGCACAGGGGGCCATGCTGACCCCAGGAGAACACGGCCTATCTAAAAGAGGCAATGTGTTCCCTCCCTATTCTTACGTAAAGTCTTGATTTTGAGTTTTTACCCAAAAAATCCATTTAAAAAAATTATACTTTATGAACTGAATAAAGCATATCCATAAGCAAAATTCTACCAATCTGTACCCTCTGCTGAAAGGCTTCGGTTGTTAAAACACACCCACCCCAGATGCCAAGGCTTCCTGTTGGGCCTGTGCTTACGGTTCAGGCACCTGCCGCTTGGTTGGACAGAAGGTAGATCCCAGGCCATGGCCAAGCACCTAGGTGGGTCTGGGTCACTAAAGAAATGAGTGGGGAGTGTGTGAGGCTCACCTTGATGCACACCCCATCCTTCTATGGGAATAGCACTCCAACAAATCCAAAGGCCATGCTTCAGCCATGCTAGTATCTCCTTTTAAACACAGGGAAAATTGAAATGCACATGCAAACAGACTGGAGCATCGGTTACAAGCAATATAGAGCCTAACACTAAATTTCAGTACTACTAAGTTTTGTCGTGACACATTTTTATCCCATCTGATGGACTTCCTTGAGTTTTAGCCTCACATCCGAGCTCCTCCTCAGAATATGAGTGAATGTAGCTTAGTGGTTTCAGAACACAGACCATGGAGCCAAATCCACCCTTACCCAATTGTGCAACGTTAGGCAAGTATTTAACTTCCCTCTGCTTCAATTTCCTTATCAGAAAAAAAGGGGATTAAGGCCGGGCACAGTGGCCCACACCTGTAATCCCAGCACTGTCAGACACCTAGGTAGGAGAATCACTTAAGGCCAGGAGTTCAAAACCAGCCTAGGCAATCAGCCTGGTCTCTACCAAAAAAAAAATTAGTCAGGCGTGGTTTTGTGTGTCTGTAGTTCCAGCTACCCAAGAGGCTAAGACAGAAGTATTGCTTGAGTCCAGGAGGTTGAGGCTGTGGTGAGTCACGATTGTGCCACTGCACTCCAACCTGGGCAACAGAGACTCAGACCTCCCTCCCAAGGAAAGAGGAAGGGAGGAAGGAAGGAAGGAAGGAAGGAAGGAAATGGGATTTTAATAGTATCTTCCCCTTAGGTGTACTATGAGGATGGGGTGACCCAATAATACATGTGAAGGCTTAGAATCCTGACTGGCACAAAGCAAACATTCAGTAAAAGCATTTTAAATTCGTTTCTTAACACTTTCTTATTAACTATGAAAAACTCTTGTGGTCTTTACTCTTTGCTAAAAAGAAGACATTTTCATTTTTCCCTCCAGTAAATTCTGTCCTTAATGACTATTCTCTGAATGTCAAAGTCTTTCAAAATAAAGGAACGTCTGGACAACAGCAGGAGCTCTTGCCAGGAGGGCCTTTCTCGAGATTTTCATTTCCACTGCACAACACAGTTCTTGTCAGTCCTTCTCTGGGCTCTCTTCGGGTCAGCCCAAATCTTGCTCCCTTTTCTCATGCCCTGCCCCTTAAACTCCCACCCACACCCTGCCCCTCACAAACACTTTAAAATCCACTTAAACACCATAGATGAATCACTCAGCAAAGTAAACAATAATTTCTTCCCGGAGGACTCTGGGGGGATCTGTGGTGTTTGGACCATCTGCAGCCATGGAAACAGCAGACAGAGCGTATGGGTCATTGGAATTCTTTTAGCTCATGCTTCCTGTGGCAGAGACTACTAATTGCTTCTCAGTAGCCTTCCTTCCCTTCCTTTTCAGAAAGTTGTAGCTGGGTACTGGCGGTGCCCCCCTCAAACATCTCTCTGGGAGTTGAATGTTACCAGGAGAAAGTTCTGGCCAAAGGGACATGGGCAGGAAGGCCGTGTGGCCTCCAGGAATTCTTAAAGGGAGGATGCCTATCTTCCTTCCTTCAGCTTTGCCTCTGTGGTGACCCCTTTCGTGGGGAAGCAATGGCTGAAGTTCCTGCATCTGTTTTAGACTATGAGATTAAGTCAGCAGTTCTCAGCCTGGAGGCTGAGGATGTGAAGAAGACCACAGCCTTGTTCCTGAGGTTCCTCCTGGCCTGTCTACACGATCCTTCCTGTCTAATCACATGTCAATGGGAAGCTTAGAATTTTCTTCATAAACCTCACCACAACAATACCTATGTTGCAACAGATCATCTTCAGTGGCAGACATGAAATTCAGTCTCTCATTATGTGAGACAGATTTATAAAAATGTAAAATGCTATTTTTCTCTCTCTCTCTTTTTTTTTTTTTTAGAAAACATTATTTTTAGCAGGGCGCGGTGGCTCACACCTGTAATCCCAGCACTTTGGGAGGCAGAAGCGCGAGGATTACCTGAGCTCAGGGGTTCAAGACCAGCCTGAGCAAGACCTCATCTCTATAATAAATAAGAAAATCAACCGGGTGTGGTGGTGCATGCCTGTGGCTTCAGTTACTTGGAGGGCTGAGGCAGAAGGATCGTCTGAGCCCAGCAGGTCGAGGCTGCAGTGGCCGTGAGCATGCCACTGTACTCCAGACTGGGTGACAGAGTGAGACTCTGACTCAATAAAAAAGAAGGAAGAAAATATTATTTTTTACAAGCCTGTATTATTGCTAACATGCAATGGGTTTATAATCATCATTTATTTATTTATTTATTTTTTTGAGTTGGCGTCTCACTTCATCACCCAGACTGGAGTGCAGTGGCCGTTCCCAGCCGCCACAGCCTCGACCTGCTGGGCCTCAGCCTTCCAAGTAGCTGGAACTACAGGCGCACGCTACCACGCCCGGCTAATTTTTTTGATTTATTGTAGAGATGAGGTCTCTCCGAGTTGCCCAGGC
>CAUYQG010001337.1:0-10694 GCA_963574415.1 Tarsius wallacei
TTCCAGCTACTTGGAAGGCTGAGGCGGAAGGATCGCCGGAGCCCAGCAGGTCGAGGCTGCGGTGGCCGGGAGCGGCCACTGCACTCCAGTCTGGGCGACAGAGTGAGACTCCAACTCAAAAAAAAAAAAAAAAAAAAATTCAGAAAACATTATTCTAAACAATCATATCAAGTGATTTATTTAATAAACATTTAAATTCAAAACTACAAATTTAAGCTACAAATTCCATGCAAATTTGGGAAAGAATGCCATGTCTATCAGATCTACTAGTATCTAAATACTAGCACATACTATCTAATCATACATATTTGTGGAGGGAATTAGTGCAATCAAAAAAAAAAAACCACACAAGAAAAACAAGTCATATCTTTTTGTCTAGACTATGTCCAAATTTAGAAAGTAAGACTTGGAAGAGTAGCAGATATACAAATGCACTTCTTTTCATCACACCAACTTTGTTTTTCCCAAAGCCAGTTCTATGTCTTTTTAGTTTTAAAGGAAACATTTTGAAATGGCAATATGATAATGCTGGCTTTTAGATATTAGGAAAACTTTTTAAAAATAATATTTTTGGTGAGTTTGTGAGAAAAGGGCTTTCTTAACATGGTTGCAGAGTTATCAGGTATTAATAAAAAATGAAAAAATGCATATATCCTTTGAATTACTCATGACCCTTATGGGAATCAGATGTAATTGAACAAGTGTGCAAAGGTGCAAATATTAGGGTGTTCATTGCTTATAATAGAAAAAAATTAGCTATAACCTAAATTTCTATTAAGGGTATACTGGACAAGTTAATTTATTTCATTCATACATTTATACTTTTAAAAAGTTTGCAGCTATTACACAAATAACAGATGAATATGTTCTGACATAGATATATAAAAACAATATTTTTTAGTAAAAAAAAGTTACTGTGTGGTATATATAGCATAGCACAATGTATAAAAATGCATTTTTAAATGTGTATGTGCTTTTTATTTATAAAAAGTACCTACAAGTCTACAAATAAAGCTGTTAGTAACAGTTATTTCTGTAAAATATGATTGGTAGTGGGCATGTTAGGTACACTTACATTTTACTCTTCAGTCTATAATTATTTAATTTTCCTTTTTCAAACATACATAACTTTATAATAGCAAATTAATACAGACTATTTGCTGGTGTATACCAACATGTACAGGAACTCCAACATTTTACTATAGATACATTTCAGATGCACAGAGATTTATAATTAAAGAAATTTAGCCGGGCTTGGTGGCTCAGCCTGTAATCCCGTGCCTTTGGGAGGCTGAGGTGAGTGGATTGCCTGAGTCTGCGGGTTCGAGACCTGCCTGGGCAACTTGGCGAGACCTCATCTCTACAATAAATAAAGAAAATCAGCCGGGCATGGTAGCGCGCACCTGTAACTCCGGCTACTCGGAAGGCTGAGTTGAAAGGATCGCCGGAGCCCAGCAGGTCGAGGCTGCGGTGGCCGGGAGCGGCCACTGCACTCCAGTCTGGGCGACAGTGAGACTCCGACTCAAAAAAAAAAAAAAAGAAATTTAACATATAACTTTGTAAAAAAAGTGAGGTAAACAATAGCTTTTTTTTCTTAGAATATATTTAAGATGTAGATATGTGAAAGCATGTGGTGGTGTACAAAATACCAATTAATATGTACAAAATATTAATAGCAATTTCTTTTAGACAATGAGATGCTGGTAATTTTCACTTTATGTTTTGTTCTATTACCAATTCTATGGAGACAAATTAAGAAAAAAGACATTTTCATTTTATTTTAAATAATTGATTTAAATATTTGTATATTTGTAATACTCTCACTTTTAAATTGATCTAGTCTATTTTCATAAGGAAAAACATTCAGCTGCTGTTCTATTTTAAAACACTAGCTGTAGGTAAGCAAATATTAAATTTACATCAATTAACACAAGCTATTAATTGGAATCCACTTAAATTTATCTCAGTTATGTTTAGAAATTGAATGCATTTCATATAATTTTCTATCCTAAATTTAATGTCAACAAAAAATGCATAGCATCTTCTATTGCTCCTGTAATATTAAGTTAATTGTCAATTAGATTTATTTCTGTCACAATCATTAAAAGTTAATATATTTCACTATTCTCATAGGATTTTGTTCCAAGTTAATGCTGAAATGCAAAATTGGTTCTCTCTCTGGTTTTCTCATCATTCAGTGGGTCAAATAGTTAACTATAGTGGAATCACTCTTAATTGCTATCATCTGTCAGTAGTTAGCCCACCCAAATTTTCCAAGGCTACTGTCAGATTCTTGAATTAAAAGAGAACATCAGTGACTAATCAATTACTGTGAAAGCAGTCATCAGATATTCTGACAAAGGAAAAATCATGCAATCTAGTATTTATTAAATGTATTATATGTTATCCTCATGTAAAATAATTTTTATGGTGCTAACCCTTAGAATATAAGTATGCTATTAACAATATGGAATACATACAGATCATTACATTATAGATCACATTGTTTCCATTAAACAAGCATTACTGTACTGATCTTCTAATGTATATATGTAGTTATTATATTTTCTATATCAAAAATAACCATGCACATGCATGGCCAATTTTCTTATTTAAATATTTTACAGAAACATTTTAAAAATATTTATATAATGTTTTAGAATCTTGCCAAAATGTAGGGCTGGCTCTCTTCTTTGAAATTCTACTTTAAATCCTTTAACTGCAAAAATATTCAACCTTCAAGAACTAAGAGAACACTACTAAAAGATTTTCTACGGTTTAATTTTTGGTTTTCCAAGACAGTGTGCCAACAATATTATATTCTTTAAAATGTGTGGTAAGCCGGTATCTCAGGCTACTATAATCATGCTCTCAAACTGATAGAGGCTAAGAGCTCATAGTCATGTCCTCAAAGCATGACTAGCAAATATCAAAAGACAGAAGAATTCTGACCCTTTTTATAACTACCCCATTGGAACATTTAAACAAAGTCCTGTTACATGTTGCAAAGTATAAACAAGAATGGTGTCCATTCAAAATTTTTGACCTTCTTTGCATACTAGAAACTATGAGACTCTAGTCTCTCATGAAAACATTATAGATAAGGTGAGGATGATTTTTGAACAAAAATAATTTTCCAAGCAAAATTTCAAGCATATTTTTCCCTGTACGCAATTATGCATAATTTCTTTACATGAAAGATTTACACAGATTTTAGAATGGCTTTATTAGAAAGAAAAAAAACCTTTTATTTCCATGACTGTGTTTGTTAAATGTATATTTATTATATGGCGAGCATTAGAAGGATCTTTCAGCACCATAAGGGAGAGTTAATCAAGGATCTTTCATAGTTGTTAGGTATTTAGCAAGATTTTTTATTGAAAAAACAAAAAAAATTAATTAAATATGGCCTGTAACACTTCCAAATATATTTTAGATTTGCAAATGGGTGTTGGGAACAAGACTGAGGCTACAAAAATGTGTTGCATTTGGTAGCTGTCCTTAGAATGTAATGGTTAAGAGCATAAACAATAGTGCCAGATTACTGAGTTCAGTTCCAAGATCCACCATTTATTATCTGTGTGATCTTGGACAGTTTATTTAACTTCCTTATTCCTCAATGCCTTTATCTGTAGCCCATATGGGGATATAGGGTGACTGAATATTTAATGAGTTAACATATATAAAGTACTTCATATAATAACTGGCAGATAGTGAAAGTACAGAATTTTTACTATTATGGTTATTAACCTATTTAGAATTCTTAAGATATACATACAAAGATTAACAATGAGGAACAGTAAAATCTCACTAGTCAAGTGGCATGAACAGGTATTGATATGAGTTCCCAGGAGAATAAACTGGATCTTCACATACTGTGGACTTACTATGAGTCAATAGAGGCAGGATTCTGCATAATCTGTTTATTTTCTATTGTTGTGTAACAAATTGTTATAATCCTATTGCTTTAAAATGACACCCAAAGTTCAAAGTTCTATAGGTCAGAAGTCCATATACATTGGTTGGGGTTTTCTTTTTAGGATATGGCAAAGCTAAAATCAAGAAGTGCCTAAGCTGAGTTCTTGCTTAGAGTTTTAGGAACATTTTCATTAAATTTTCACTAAATGCATTCATTTTGTTGAACAAATTTAGTTTCTTGCAATTGTAGGAATGAGTTTACCTTGTTGACTGTCAACCAGGGCCCCTCTCAGCTGCTATGGGCCACCTGTCTTCCTTGCTACCAGGTCCCCTCTATGTTCAAGCCAACAATGCTGTCTTGAATTCTTCTTTGCTTTTAATCTCTGACTACCTCTTCTGCCAACAATTGGAGAAAATCTCTGCTTTTAAAGAGTTCATGTGATTAGATTAGACCCAACTAGCTAATCTATCCATTTTAAGATCAACTAGTTAGTAACCTTAAATACAAGTACAAAGTACAAAGTCCCTTTACATCAACACTAGAGTAGTGCTTAGTAGTGTAATTGGGAGAAGGTGTGTATACACCAGAGTTAGGATTCTGTGAAGATGTTTTCACGTTCTGTCTATGACAAATACATTATCTAATTTAGATCTCATAATGGCTATTGAAGTAAAACATAATTATATCTTTTTATTATGCAGAAAATAGATAGTCTCACTAAATTATTTAAGATCTCACAAGATTTTATGAGTATGGTTTTGGCTAGAGTCCTGCTTAAATGCACTGTTACTGAAATTTCAGACCATTGGTGAAGACGTTAAGGAGGAGTGAGGATTAGCTAGGTCTACAAAAACTGGGAGTATTTAATTATACATAGAAAGGTGATGGCATTCCAGGTGGGAAAAAATGACATAAGCAGAAGCATAAGGTTAATAAAGAACTTGTATTATTTTATACGAATGCATAAACTTCCAGCATAGAAAAGAATTCACGTACAAAGAAAATGGCAAGTGATACTTGAGAGCTGGATTGGGGACAAATACAAATGGTCTTTAATCCTAGACTAAAGAGTTTGACCTTTGTCCTAAGGACAAGGTTTTAGTGATTCTACTGATGTAATAAGCAATGGAGCACAATTTTCCCTTTAATTAGTTACAGGTACTCTACACTGGAAGGAAAATCTCATGAAGAATAAAAACAAGAATGGGAACAGAAACTGGCATAATCAGACCCAAAGTCATGCATACAACTTCAGTTACAATAAAGAATACTCTGCCTCTAGCTCTCCTATCATTCTGCCAGGACTAGTTTGTTTGTATGTCATAATTACTTAGATTCATTCCCTTTGGGCTCTTAAAATATACATATAGTCATTCATTTATTTAAATAACATTTACTGAGCATCTTCTCTGTGCCAAGTACTGATGAATGTTTTAACACCGGCCTTCAAGATTTATAAATGTGTGTAGAATGTGACAAAACTGTTTCATACACTAAATGAATATGTCAACCAGCACTTGTTCTACATGTAGAAAATATCCATATCCATACTACGAGTTAGAAGAAAACATGGTCCATGACCTTGAGAAAATTGAGGGAATATTATAAACTCGCAGAAGATACCTAGGAACAGTTTACTATGTGTGGTGCTAAATATGTAGGAATTACATATAATACTACATGAATGCTGAGGAGGAGCAGAATTGGATAGGATTCACCAGCGAGGGTCCCCAACAGAATTAACAATTAAGTTGGGATCTTAAAGATAAATCAGAGATAGCTCAATCATCAATTCAAAAATCCACGTAGGAAGGTGAAATTAGGGACCTAAAACTAATAGTTACAGAGGATAATCTAGTCTGTCTTAATATCAGTAATTTAAATAAATATTTTTCGTGATTGCAGGATCTAAAAATCAGCATGATAGGACAGTACCAATCTCAATCTTACATTATCTTTTGTCTAGATTTTATTGACAGTATTAATTTATACGTAGCATGTATTAATTTTGCTTCTAGTATGTCATGTGAAGTTTTTCAATAACTGAATTTTTTTTTTTTTGAGTTGGAGTCACCCCATTGTCTACCAGCTGGGCTCAGGCGTTTCTTCCACCTCAGCCTTTCAAGTAGCCAGAACTACAGGCGCATGCTACCACGCCTGGCTAATTTATTTTATTTTTTTTTATTGTAGAAATGAGGTCTCACCAAGTGTCCAGGCTGTTCTTGAACCCATGGGCTCAGGCAATCCTCTCACCTTGGCCTCCCAAAGTGCTGAGATTACAGGCTTGAGCCACCACGCCTGACCTAATAATTGAATTAAAAAATAAAATAAAATTTAAGAACTGTAAAATTAATGTAATAGTTGTAATACATTATTATTATTATTTTATTTTTAATAACTTTATAAGTTTTCACCCAGACTACTAATTTATATTCTACAAAGTCACATCCTCATTCACATTTAATTTTAAGAATATTGTTTAGAAAAACATAGTTGACATTTGTTCTCTCAGTGAAAATGTGGTGAAATAAAGTGCATTCAAAGAAGACATAAAGGTCATTTATATTGTTTATTCAGAAAAAATAGTTCAACCAAAAAATAAAACAAAGTAATTAATTACATGTGGGAGGGAAGAAGCAATGTTTACATTTCTCATGATTCATTCAATGGTTAAAAATGGTAGACAGCCGGGCTCGGTGGCTCAGCCTGTAATCCAGCGCTTTGGGAGGCTGAGGTGAGCGGATTGCCTGAGCCCGCGGGTTCGAGATCCGCCTGGGCAGGCGAAACCTCATCTCTACAATAAATCTAAAAAATTAGCCGGGCGTGGTAGCGCGCGCCTGTAATTCCGGCTACTCGGAAGCCTGAGGCGGAAGGATCCGCCGGAGCCCAGCGGATCGAGGCTGCGGTGGCCGGGAGCGGCCACTGCACTCCAGTCTGGGCGATCGAGTGGGACTCCAACTAAAAAAAAAAAAAAAAAAAAAAAAATGGTAGACAAAGTTTATGAAGTTCCCAGGTGAAAATAATTTACTAAACCTAATAGCTGCAGAGCAGTCAAGTTGGTAAAATTTAAAGAAATCAGAAAAACATAAAACATTATGTTAAGTGAAATATGTCAGGCACAGAAAGACAAATACTGCATGGTTTCACATATAAACTAAATCTATAAAACGGGATTTCTCAGAAGTAGAGAGTATAATGGAAACTTCCAGAGGATGAGGTAGTGGTGGGAAAGGGACTTGAGGAGATAGCAATCAAAAGTTATAACATTTTAATTAGATAAGAGGAATCAGTTAATGAGACCATCTTTCAACTCGGTGACTATAGTCAATAGCAGTATATTTTAGTCTTGAAAAACTCAAGGAGAGTGAATGTCACGTTTTCTCAACACAAAAATCTCAACTATATGAGGTAGTGAATATATTACTTAGCTTGATTTAACTATTCCACAATGTATATATGTTTGAAAATATCATGTGGTATATGATAATGATATAAATTTTATCAGTCAATTAAAAAAAAATTTTTAATCAAAACAAATAGAGGTCAAAAATACCTTTGAATTTTTAAAGATAAGTTTTGGATGTCAAAATTATACAAATCCAACTATTACTAGAGCTATTGAATCTTTTAATATATATAAATAAGGCTAATAAATGAAAATTATGAATGCAAAAATATAAATGTAAAAAATATTGGTAATGTAAGCATCTATTTTTTAAAAAATTGAGAGAGAGAAGAAAAACAGAGGAGAAGTGTAAGGATGCTGGTGTCCTTATTATATATAATTGAGATCTGCAGTTATTATTAGAGATTATAAATCCAATAATAATAGTTCACACATATAAAGATGTAGAAGTAACCAGTAGTATAAAAGTAATACTTTCATTTTAATATGCAGTTTCTCTCTTAACACCAGGAAGTCCTGAGGAGTAGTGGTCAGGTCTTAATTATCTGGAGATACTACAGCAATATGATTCCCCCAAAATGTTTAAGAGATGAAAGTGAGACAGGAGAAAGCTAGGCACCTGATAGGCAAACAGTTAGGGTGGGGCCCAGTAACTGCAAGCCCCACAGACCGGATTAGGAACACTCACTTCTAGGTCCCTGAACTTCTTTCACATGCTCTTTCTTGATTGGCCCTTCCCAACCCTCTCCTGATTGGTAAATTTACTAGACCAGACCGTGGTGCCTCTCACTGATCGGTACTGTTGCCAACCAATCAGCAGGCTTTGGAGACTAAATTCCTGCCTGCCGTAGCAACCAGGCAAAACTTTCCGGATCCCTCCTGCTCCTGGGAGCGTTTCTATCTTCTAATAAATTTCTACCCTCATGTTGTCCATGGCTCTCATTCTTCCTGGGCAGACAAGAACCTGGACTCAAAGAGCTGCTGCTAAAGACTGCCGGACTGGAAGAGTTGCACACAACGGAGGTTGGCTTGCCATCCAACAGAGCTGACACAGTGGGCGGGGCTGACGGAGGAGCTGAGCTGACGGCAGAGTTGACACGACATACAGAGCTAATGACACCGCAGGGGCCTCTGAACCAGCAGAGGTGTAACACTTTTGGGGGTTGGCTTGCCGGCCACTGAACCAACAGAGCTGTAGCACTTCTCTGGGGGCCTGGCTTGCCTGCCCGTAGAGACACAGAGCTGTGACACTTCCGCACTTCTCAGGACGGCTCACTGACTCCCCCAAATCAAGAAAGCTGCAACAATCTTAGGGGACCACGCAGCTGCTGGCATCCCCCAGCTCTCAGTGCCACCACGTTCTCCATAGGTTGTCATCATGTCCTTGTCACCTCATGAATTCGAGGCTGGCAGTACAGCTCCAGGAACTGCAACATCTCTTGGGTGCCCAGATCGCCAGCAGATCAACTAAAAAACAGTATCAAAAGTATCTATGCTTACCACAAATCATAGCGTTTGGTAGCTATCCTTAAGAGCCTGACCATTCTAACATTAATAGAACTAATGCTAGTTAAAATTTGGGCTACTGAGAATAAGGTGGGTTATTGGATGCCTTGGGTTTTTCTCTTTATGTCCATATTAATGTAGTTTTTTTCTATTTTTTTATTTTAAAGATGTGGGGTACAGTTCAGTGTTAGGTATACAAGTGGTTGTTGTGCAGGTAAAGTTTGGGTCTTACTTTGGTGTCCCCACTTTGCCTGGTTTGAGATCAGATACCTTTATTTATGAGATGTGCCCCCCCTCCCAGTTTCCCATTACTGCTAACTTCTTTCTTATAGTATTATAATTGTTCAGAGTCCACTTATGAGTAAGAACATGTGGTACTCAGTTCTTTGTTTCTGTGATAGATCACTGAGTATTATAGATTCTGATTCCATCCAAGTTGCTGCAAAGTTCATAATTTTGTCCTTCTTAATGGCTGTGTAATATTCCATCATGGATATGTACTACATTTTTTTTATCCAGTCCTCTTTCGAGGGGCAGCATAGTTGGTTTCATTTTTGCTATTGTGAATAATGTTGCAATAAATATGTGTGTGTGGATATCATTTTCATAGAGTGATTTGAGTTTCTCCAGGTATAATCCCAGAAGGGGAATTGTGGGGTCGTGTGGAAGGCCGATTTTTAGATCTTTTATTAATCGCCAGACAGTTATCCACAGAGAACGTACTAGTTTGTAGAAGTGTTCCCTTTTCCCTGCATCCTCTCCAGAATCTGTGTTTTTTGAGTTATAGATGATGGCCATCCTGACTGGAGTTGGGTAGTATCTCAGTGAAGTTTTAATTTTTATTTCTCTGATGACTAGGGAGGCTGAACATTTTTTCATGTATCTGTTGTCTGCTTATATGTCTTCTTTCAAGAAGTGTCTATTCATATCTTTTGCCCACTTCGTAATGGAGCTGTTTGTTTGTTTCTTTCTTTTTTTTTTTTTTTTGGCATGTTTGAGTTCCTTGTAGATCCTAGGTCTTAGGTCTTTGTAAGATATATATTTGACACACATATATATATATATATATTGCATTGTGTAGGCTGTATCCCCGCTCACTTGATTGTTTATTTTGCTTTGCAGAAGCTTTGCAGTTTAATGAGGTCCCACTTGTCTATCTTATCTCTTATGGCATGGGCATTTGGGGTTTTGATCAGGAAATGGTTGCCAGGTCCAATTTTCAAAAGGGTATCTCCTGCATTTTCTAAGATTTGCATGGTTTGAGGCTTTATGTTTAGGTATTTTATCCATTTAGAGTTAATTTTTGTGTATGGTGATAGGTAGAGGTATTGTTTTAATCTTCTGCATGTGATCAGTCAGTTTTCCAGCACCATTTACTGAAGAAGTTCACCTCTTCCCAGTGGTTGTTAGTGGAGGCTTTGTCAAAGATGAGTTGGTTGAGAAATTGAAGTTTTGCTTCTGGAATCTCTATCCTGTTCCATTGGTCTATATTCCTGTTCTTGTACCAATGCCAGGCTCTTTCGATTATTTCAGAGACATTTAAAGAATGTAAGACTCGAGGATTACGGTCAAGATGGCGGCAACACAGGCGGAACTGTGAGATTCTCCGAATGTGAGTTCCTCAAAAAGTCTCTTGCCCTCCTTCCCCTACCCCACTGCCCAAAGCTGGACGCATTGGTCCGAGGCTCAGGGACCCCCGGTCCAACACAGGGCCGGCTACTGCGTCCCGGGCTGCTCCCTCGTGGGTGGGAAGGTCCGGGTCTCAGCTCCATCCCTGACTGCATTGATCCCAGACTGAGCCTCCGGTCACCCTAGGAGGCTCTGGGCACCCACCCCTCGGAGGCACTGATTCCATCTCTGACT
>CAUYQG010001341.1:0-21191 GCA_963574415.1 Tarsius wallacei
ATATCTGGGTTTGTCATTTGAGACCAGTCATTCTAGGAGTTCTTCATTGTTTGCATTCTGAAGTCTGCTTGCTCAATGCCTGACCTTCTTATTTTAATTTTTTATCTTATTATTTTGACTGTTTTATTCACTTTTGTTTGCTTTTTGACTAAGACTACCTTTGTGTTGGGGAAAGACACATCAAAAGGCATGATTTTATTGGACTATCTTTGTGTGATTACTGGTATACTTTAGGGAATTTTCTTTGATTGTCTGTTTTTTACAATTTTCTGGCTTTGTGTCCCTTTTCATTCATTAGTTGGTATGTATGTCTGTTTTCCCTCTTGCTCTTCTCTCTCTCCAACTTCTTCTTGGCCCTCCTTCTTCCATTATTTTCCTTTTTCTTACCTCCTTTTGTTCAGGGAGCAAAGCTAAACACCACTGCATGGACAGATTGTAAGGCAGTGGGAAGTCGGTTCCAGGATGCCCATACACCTGTTGGTGGATACTGGGATCTGCAGATAGATTCTGAATCACAACTTCCTCCTCAATTAAATCTCAAAACTGCAAAAAGTACAGCCCCCAAGGCACAGTCCAGCCTCAAAAGTAAACAAAGCCAGAGGATCCTCATAAAGAAGAACAGGAGATTGAATAAAAAGAACTAAAAGCAACCCCACCCTCCCTGAAAAGCAGAATTAAAGAAGGGGAGGAAAAGGAGGAGAGAAAAATTTACACAAATGAGGAAAACCAAAAAAAGAAGGTCAGGCATTGAGCAAACAGACTTCAGAATGCAAACAATGAAGAACTCCTAGAATGACTGGTCTCAAATGACAAACCCAGATATCAAGACGTTAATAAAGAGATTAAAAATAATTGAGGAGAGACAAAAGGAATACAGGAAGGGGTTGATAACTAGATAACAGCAGTAAAGAAAAATGTGAATGAAATAAATAACTGATAAACATGAAAAGCAGAATTAGCTAAGCAGAAGAAAGAATCTCAGAGCTTGTTGGCCAAAATATAGAACTAACCCAAACTGTCAGAAACATAGAAAAGAAGCTTAAAAAGACAGAAAAAAACCTTCAAGAGATGAGCGATTACTTCAAGAGTCCAAACCTAAGAGTAATTGGACCTCCTGAGGCAGAAAGAGAGACAGAGCACCCTGGAACAAACATTCCATAAAATTATTCAAGAAAACTTCTCTCATTTCATCAGTGATACAAAAATTCAAACACAAGAGATTCAGAGAACCTCTGCAAGAAAACAAATGAGACCAACTCCCAGACACATAATAATTCACCTAAACAAAGTAGGAATAAAAGACAATCAAAGAAAATTCCCTAAAGTATACCAGTAATTACACAAAGATAGTCCAATAAAATCATGCCTTTTGATGTGTCTTTCCCCAACACAAAGGTAGTCTTAGTCAAAAAGCAAACAAAAGTGAATAAAACAGTCAAAATAATAAGATAAAAAATTAAAATAAGAAACCAGACTAACTCTGGGGTCTTTCCTGAGTGTCTAAACTCTCCTCAGCTCTGATCTCTAGCTCTTCCCCTTTGCTCTCATTGCAGGCAAACAGTGTTATTCATATCTTGAGTCAGTTCCCTTGGCTTGCTGCCTCACAGTTCTGCCACACAGAACTGAGTTGTCAGTGTCTGATTCAGTGTAGGGGAGGGACTTCTGTCTCCTCTTTTGGTGAGGTTACCTTAGAAAACAAGGTGGAGGCTGTGTGGAGATGGGCAGGACAATGCAAATCTCTACCTGGAAAATGGCTTTGGTGGGTGGCTCCTCTTTCACAGATCTTTTCTCTCCACTTATTGGGTCCCCTGTTGATCAGCTATGATGGGCAACAATGGTGCGTGTCAAGCATCAGACACTGGGAATCAGCAGCTGCAGCTTGGTGTGCCGGGCAGCTTGGGGTGGAGGAGGGAGCTGGTAATTCCCCAGGGCTGGAGCTGAGAGCTGCAATGACAGCAACTGTTCAGCACCCAGTAAGCACCACAGCAGCAATTCCCTGTGGAGGCCGTAGTGCAATGGAGATAGTTTGCTGCATGGGATTTGCTATAGCAGCCAGCCCTTATGTAGGTAGCGGCAACAGGGGCATGTGGAACTGCCCTCAAGAGCCACCCTTTGTGGAGAGCTTCACAGTTCAACTTGTCCCATCGCCATCTTGCCGAGCGTCCCTAATATTATTTTAAATGCAGGTTTGAAATGTTGAAATTTTGAGCTGACAGTATTTACTATAAAAAGAAAAATCTTAAAACTTTTCTACATCAACTCACTGTTTCTTGAATTATTGATCTGATGTAGCTTCTCTTATGTCTTTTAAAGCATATTTAAGAATTTGTTATTTTTAAATATACATTACTTTGGAACTTTTGTCTGCAATCATAAACCTGGGACAATGTTAGCAACAGGAAAATGTAGACTGAAAACACAGGTCTGGAATTTGAATATAGGCAGAAATGAAGAAAAAAATGCTATGATACTAATTAGCAAATGTTTAATTTTTTTTAGAATATATATCTATTTCATTGATCTTTATTCTTTTGTCAAGATTCCTACAATTCTTTTTTGTGACCTTGATTAACATTTTGCTGCCTTTTATTTATATCAATAAAGAAATGTTATGTCAGATATTCATTGTATTATCCGAGTAGCTCCGACTTACAGTATTAGCTGTCGAGTGTGAGCATGATAGAATATAATTTTGTCCCTTTCTTTGTTTCTCTCTTTATCACTATCCTCTTTCTTTCCCTGGAGCTTGAACTATAAAGCCTATTTGTTAGTGTCTTTCCTAAGGCAACAACTTTAAGTTTCAAGCTGATGTTATCTGCGCAACTGCCTTTTACCACCATAATATACTGAATTAGTTTCCAATTGGCAGAAAAGTTCTTGTTGTCTGTTTCTATAATTGAACTTCCCAGAACTCATCACAGATTTTTTACTCCTTCTAGTGAGAACTAGCCCTTGGGATCTGATCTCCTTGAGTCTTCAGATTTATTTAGTAAAGGTTTTTCCTTACAGTAGTTTAAACTTTGTGTGACCCAGATTTGTAGAAGAGTTAACGTTGTGGTCACTTTTCTTATAGTATTTGTTTTCTTACTGTACTGAGACTCCAAAAAACAAGAACATTTAAAAAATAATTTTTATTGTTACTCCTGATTAGATTATTAACCCTAAATGTCAAAACAAAGCATTTTCACATTCTTATATTTTTTTAGTGTACCTATTTTATTTACTTAAAAGGTACTTCAAATAGTGTGTATTGTTATGGCAAATGATACATTTTGCAGTCCTAATCAAACAGTAACTTAGATATTACATAACTGTGTATCTTTATTGGTACTTTTTATTAAATTAATTAAGATGCTTTCTTAGATTCTATGCAAATGTGTAATTTTTTTTAATTTTGGGGTTTTTAAAAAACATTATCACTGTATATTTTAAAGGTGAGTTGTAAAAAATAACTAAAAGAGTGCACAGTACAAGACTACTTTTGCCTCAGTGTTGGTGAATCTCAATGAACTATGGGACATATGGATATATTGTGACCATTTGAATTTATGAAATGATGATTAATCAGAAATAATGGATATTTTATGAAATTTGCTCTTCCATCCATTGAGGAAAGGCATTTAATCATGTTGACTGTAGCATACTGAGATTCTGCAACAATGTCTGATACCCAAAGATAAAAAATAAATAAACAATTAAAATTAAAAAAATAAAATTCTTTAACCTGATGTTATGTTTGACGAAGTTCAGTCTTTATCAACTCTTGGAACTTTTAGACAGCACAGCCCTGCAGTGACTTTTGGCAAATTTTTTTCGTATAAGTACATTACAAAGTGACTTAAAGTCACAATTATTAGAATAAAATAATTTGTCAAATAAAAACAACTCAACTTTCAATGAGTGAAAAGATGTTTGCACTCACATTATGGTGAAGAATCTTACCACAGAAAGCACTAGCAGAAACCCCACTGACATTTGTTTAAGAAACTAATGAATCAATAATCTTCTCATCTTCAAGTTTGACCTCATTTAGCATAATCCATTTTCAGCTGTTCCCAACCATTCTGATAGATAAAAGACGAAGAGAAAAGAAAGTTAAAAGCCAACCCTATCTTCTACAAGCAAAGGAGTCTCATGTTGAATTTGATATGCACTTTCAGGCTTTTTACTTATCAAAAGATGACAAAGGATTGCATGCATGTCAAGGTGAGAGAATGTCTCTGGGTCTGCCATTAATTAAGTGGTTAAAAAGAAACATCTGAGTTTAATGTCTAAGATTATATATAGATCTGTCTCTTAATCATTCTCTATTTGAGGCATTTCTGTTCCTATGAATTTAGAGTGATGTAGTCTCAGAAATATTAAGCTACAAATATCCTTGTATCAATAAATATCCATCTCAATATATCTATATGTGGGAGATTTGGTTGTGATAAGAGCTAAGGTCCTGATTTAGTGATAGTGTGTTATGAATTGTGTAGTAAGCTTTTTGTCTTAATAAAACTTCTGTCTCTCTGATAGCAATTACAAGAGGCACAAACTCTAAATAGAATATTCTCATCAAAAATATTTCATAGTTGTAGTTTTTATTTTTGCATAAGCTATTGTATTCTTTCTTTCAAATAATAGATTTCCTTTCCCCCCAATACACAGTTTCTATAAACTTCCAACTATTGCATGTTCTATCCTTCTGCTGTGATTTCAGAGTTGTGTAATGCTGTGTGTGGGAAGGGTAGAGTTCAGGTCTTGTTTTTTTTTTTTTTTAAATAGAAAGTTACAAAAACAACCTAGCTTCCGTAGACTAAAGTAGCATGTGTAGAATATGTTTTCAATATTTTAGCTAATTTGAGTTTTTGAAGAATCAAACACTTAATTCAATATATGGGCAAAAAATAAACAACATGTTTTACATTAAAAATACTGATGTTTAGAGTCTTGATTTTTCATATTTGTGTTTAGAAGTCTTGTATCATAACCATGTTGAATAATATATTTAACTCAAAATGAGAATCAAATATTATCAGAGATCTTATTTATTTTAATCATCCTCCAAATCTTTGTTTAAAATGCTATTAACTTTAATAATTTAAGTTGAACAATGGAAAATTCAGGAAAGGTTTAAACTCACAGTTGTGGCAAAACAGCACAGTCTCCTTCTGGAGACCAGGCAATGCTGTCTGTTACCAGTAAAAAAGCAGTGCCATGAGGCTTGTGTTGTCACCAGTTTAGAGGAATCATTTAAAGATGAGAGGACTAGAATCCTGCACATGAAAGAACTTTTCCTGAAAAAAATGGAAAATAATGTTTTTGGAAACACTTGGGAAGATATAAAAAGCAATTTTTTTGCTGCTAGATTCCAGGACTTTGGAGGGGCATGACATTATGTGTTGGTTTACAAAAAGGTGAACCAAACATACTTTATTTGTATAGGAAGTTTATGCTTTGCTTTGCTGTGGAAAACAGAGAAGTGATTAGATAATCAGATAAAAGTAATGATCCTAATGCAACAGACTAGTACAAATAAATCTGAATAATGCAATATGAATCAGCAAACTCTTTGTATGGCCAAGCTAAATAAAATTATGGGTTCATTCATATGTCTTTGTAAATCAAAGCATCATAGCAGCATAGGATTTCTAGATATTGAGACTTATGTAACATGTTAAAAAATCTGAGACAAGTTAAATTTGACAAAGTTAAATTTGAGCAAGAGAAGGTTTCTGGTTCTGGGCAACATTCAAGATCAACGATGGATCAGAATTCCCCCCACCTACAATAAGAAGAACTGTATTTATAATGAGAAAAACAGAAAATTATGTACAAAGATGACCTGGTTGTTGCAGTTTGGTGGTTGCCTTATTTGGTATAATTTGGTGACCTGTAGCCTGGGAGTGACTGAGAATTCAGCTACTGTGATTGACTAAAACTCGGTTGCTTCCTTATGGAAATTCTCTTAAGTTAGGCTACAACTTGCTTGCACATCAACCTATGTTGCGTTCACTATATATGAAGGCCATTTTGATCAAATTGTATTACGCAAGTACAGAGGCTGCTTTGAGTCAAACTTCATTCATCTTAATATTTCTCACCTTTTGGTTATTTTTTCACCTGAGAAAGATTGATCAAACCATCAGTATTGATATTATCTTCTGAATCTATCACTGAATCTGCTTGATTTCAGTGTTAAATTAGTTAGATGACTCTCATGTTTTATGTTTGATAGTCCGATCATAATGAGACCATTTGATGTTAACAAACTGCTATATGTATATAGGTTTTTAAAACTTTTGTATGGATATGACACAATAGCAAGAAACAGAAAAACACTTTAAAACAGGAGTCTTCATGAATAAAACAAGTCAAAATCAAACAATTTAAGATTCAGGCATTAAGGATAGTTCAACAATATCTGATTCTTATTGGTCATAGTCCTTGTTTTGAGTATGATGCTGTTAGAGGATCATAGCATGCTTCCAAGAGGTCTTATCTAAAGAGATATTTAACTTTTTGGTTAGCCTGGTGGCACAAGTTATAATGATTTGAAAAATCACTAAAAGAAATGTAAAGATTAGGAAACCTTGGAACAGTCAAGCTTGCCATCCACCATTCAGGATACCTGCACACCAGCCTCTAGTCGTTACCATGAACACATCATGTGTTCCTTTCACCTCAGAAATGTTCTGAATGTATTTGGGAGCTGTGTCTAAAGAAATAGCAGTATACTCCAGCTTTTAAATTATTTGTAGTATTATAATCAGGGGAAAGATAAGGGCAGCATTCAGTTTTGTTTAGTACCATACACAAGTCTCAAAATTGCACAAAAAGGAGATCAAGAGCTGCATAATTTCCCATTAAGTGCTTTTGCTGGATAGCAATGTTTCTATTCAGTTGTCAGAGGTTGGCCATACTCACCTGCATTCCTAAGCAGTCTGGTTGGCTACAAAATCCAGTACCTTTCTCAAATTATAAACTAGCTTTAAATTCCACACAACAGTCATCCTACTACTGCCAAAAATGAGTACCTAGAAACCCCACTGGAACCTTTCCTCAGTGAAAATCAATTCAACCTCACCAATTTCAAGATAGGTACTGATTTCAGTGATGGGCCATTTTAAGCTATAATTACAGAAAATATTATGAGACACTTCAGGGAGAAAAACAGGAGTGAACTAGGCCAAATACTAAAATTTGTATCAGTGAATGGGACAGAACAGAATAAGCAAATTATTCGCAAATCCAATATAGACCCTCAGGAGCTGGAAAGAAGAGTCATCTAGTAGCACTTGAACAGGGGTCATTTATATCTGCTTGCCTATAAATCTTTATAACTCCTGAACAAGTTCCAAAGGGAAATTTGCTCTCAGGTGGTTCCTCTATTGTATACTGTAAGAGTATATAACCACACCTAATGGCAAGGGACCCTACTGGAAAGTAAAGTATATAAGCCATTGCTCATACCCAATTAGATGATGTCTATGCCTTAAATATATGTTGCCTGGAAGTACAATATACCTTCTGTGGGCATCATCATGGCAGGCTTTGTATATCTAATTAGGTTACCAATAGGAAAGTTTAGAGCATTATCTCTGGCAACTATAAGAAAGTTGTAATTGGTGATGCTTAAAATATTAAGGATAGCTTTTCATTCTTCCTTTGGGGTTTCAGGGTGTCTCTCATTGGGAATACCAAAGAATGTCAACATTAGTGAAATGGTTTCCTGATTTCCTGGCGTTAGCCCACAGATTCGACAATTACTTTGGATTCTTGGTTCAGCACACACTTTTGTTAGAGTCATTCTGCAGATTTTGGTCCCACGGGTTTTCCTCTGAGGAAAGGGGAAGTGTTAGAATGGCAGGAAAAGAAAGGAAAAAAGACATGATTTTCATAATGGTGGAGAGTTTTGATCTGTGATCTGGGGAAAGCTGTCTACATATTATGACACTGTATACTTCTGGAAAATAATTCCCTTAGATAGTTTTACATTAACATCTCCAACAGGTATACAGTTTTAGGAATCTGAAGGGATCCTTTTAAGTTGTGAGATGTAGACCCAAGGTTCAAGGCCCTGAAGCTTTGTTGCAGTGTGGGTGGTGAGAAGAACTTGGTAAGATTCTTTCCAATAAGGTTCAAGGACAGTCTTGAACTTGTTGTCATTTCCAGAAGACCCAGTCTTCAGGTTCTGGATAGTGAGAGATTTGACTGTTCTGGGTAAGTGCATCATGGGAAGTGTCTTTTACTTGATGGAAATATACTCTGGCATAATGAATTAAAACTTTATTAGTTAAAATGTGTTCCCCAGTCATTGAAAATTTCTCAAAGATGCTCTTGAAATGAAACACATTTTTTAATAACTTCTCAGCTTCTGTTACAGCATCAGCTTTCCTATGGCTTCTATTCAACAAGAAAACATGCAAACTATTACAAGGACAAACTGGTACCCCATTGAAGGTGACGACAAAATAAAGTTCATCTGTAAATGTTCAAATGATTCATTTAGTGGTTGAAATACAGCACTGAAAGTTTTTGTTTTCTTTCTGGAATTATGAATTTGGCAAACCAAACATTGATTTAAACTATTTTTTTTAACTTTAGTACAGTCATCCCACCAATATTTTTCTTCCATAATTTGGATCATTTTTGCCTATTCCTTGATCAATTGTGGAAGGCAAAGCTTTTTAGCAATGGAAGCTTCACTGACTCAGGAAGACTTGGACCAAGCTACTATCTGGGCCCTCCATGACTCCATGAGTAACATCAAATTTACATCCTTTCAGATACTATTTTTTTTCTCTGGATAAGATGAATTGCACTGTTTATTAAGTAGATTATCATTAGGAAGTTAGGCCAATCTTAAGTCATTGAAATTGCACATTCTAAGCACTTCAGCACTAGCTGACTTGGCATAAACACCTGCCAAGGCATCTTCTTGGTATTCGATTTATTCTTGTTCTGCTTGATGTTAGGTTAACAGTTTTATAAGAACCAATCCATTTTTTTAGTAGGGTTTTGAGAATTCTTCTTTAGTCTAATGTTATGATTAGCTTTTTTTTTATTTTTTGAGTTGGAGTCTCACTCTGTCGCCTAGATTGGAGTGCAGTGGCCGTTCCTGGCCACCGCAGCATCGACCTGCTGGGCTTCGGCGATCCTTCCACCTCAGCCTTCCAAGTAGCTGGAACTACAGGCGCGCGCTACCACAGCCGGCTAACTTTTTTGATTTATTGTAGAGATGAGGTCTCGCCAAGTTGCCCAGGCAGGTCTCGAACCCGCGGACTCAGTCAATCTTTATCAGAGTACTTTTGACATTAATGCTAAATTTAATACAAAAATGTTTAATTCCCTTCTAATCTTATCCAGCTTAATCACACATAAAGTGTCTTTTAAAAGAGTCATCTTCTACAAACCTTCAACAACTGTTATCTCTTCAGTTTGATTCTATGCTTCTCTCTTTTCCATTCTGAAAAAAATCCAGTCTCTCTTTTTCCCCTCAATAAAACAAAACAAAATATCCTTGCACCTGTATTCTTCCCTTATCAAAGGCTCATTTTATCTTTTCTGTTTATGTACATATAGAATTTTTTATTACTCCTAATAATTTTAGTTATATACATGAATCGTTATTTTTAACCCAATGTGACCTTAATTTCCAGTGAACACCAGGAAGCAAGCAATTGTGAATTGTTATACCAGCAATCAGTAAATTGGCAAATCTATAAATCAATTCTCAAAGCATGTATAATAATGGTTGTAAATATCATTAGTCTCTCTGTAATGAAAACGGTGAAGGAAACAAAATTTTATCTATCTTCTCACGTTTTTTGATAGACTAAAAATTGAATTGTTGTTTATAAAGATTTCCCTCGGTCTTAACTTTCTTTTCTTTTCTTTTTTTTTTTTTGAGTTGGAATCTCACTCTGTCACTTAGACTGGAGTGCAGTGGCCGCTCCCAGCCACCGCAGCCTCGACCTTCTGGGCTCCGGCGATCCTTCCGCTTCAGCCTTCCAAGTAGCTGGAACTACAGGCGTGCGCTACCATGCCCGGCTAATTTTTTTGATTTATTGTAGAGATGAGGTCTCACCTGCCCAGGCAGGTTTCGAGCCCGTGGACTCAGGCAATCCACTCACCTCAGCCTCCCCAAACGAGGGATTACAGGCTGAGCCACCGAGCCCAACTTGGTCTCAACTTTCTATTCTTGATAGTAAGAATGTTAAAAACTCTGGTCTAGAAAAGACATTTTTTACATGAGAATTTTTATTTTACATCTACTTAACTTACTTGCTCTTAATAATTATGTTTGGATTGCTTATAAGGATAAGACATTAAATAGCTTACCATCATCCTAAGTCTTCCCACTAACTCATTTTGTAATATATAGGCTTATTTTACTGGTATGTCTAGGTAATAAAAGTCACATAACTATATTAGAATAAAGCTGAAAACTCTGGAGACATATCTATCTTATTCAAACCAATAATATTCTTATTTAACAAAGATTATTCCAGTCACGTGAGCCTGAAACACATTTAGGTCAGTTTTTAACTAAATTTTTGAGAGCATACTTTATTTATACAAGCTGATTAAATAGACCTGTTCAATTTTTCAATATCATTAAGAGACAGAAAAATTATCATGCATGTATATCATACATGTATGTACAAGCATAAGTGAATAGATAGAAAAAAACATAGCTTTCATTCTATAATTTTAGCCGTATGCCAGATATAATAATACAAGCTTACTAATTTTTAAATGGCTATCTGTGTCAACATTGTTCTTCTGATCAGTGGAGCAATATTTCCTGCCCAGATGGCTAAATCTTTTCACAAATATTTGTGGAAAATAATTTCAAATTTTTTTATTTGCCCAACTTCCAAATATCTTTGTTTTTCTTCTTTTGCTGCTGAGTCATCTCCCTAAACCTACTTTTAAAAAGGATAGCTAAAATGTCCTAAAGAATGCATGGTAGAAAATTGACACCTCAAAGGCATAGAGCTGAGACTTCAGGTTCAAACACCATCACTTGCCTAAGCCAAGAAAGGAATATATAAATGAAGGTCCAGTTAAGATAGAATAACCAGGATAAAACACTTTAAACAAAGATAAGACTTGCTATGTTGTTTGGATCATAACAGTACACCCTGCTTACTATTTTCTTTCTGAGTTTTTCTTATAAGGTCCATCAATAAAAACCAGCTCATCTTTCTTTTGTCTACAACAGAGGTCTCCAGACCTTTTGGTATCAGGAACCATTTTCGTGGAAAACAATTTTCTATGGATGGTGGGGTGGTGGGATGTGCAGTCAAACATCACTATTAATGTTAATCTACATTCGTAACCTTTCCACAGTGCTAGCATCTTCCTCAGATCATCAGGCATAAAATTCTCATAAGGAGGGTGCAACCTATATCTCTCCTGTGGGCAGTTCACAATCAGGTTCGTGCTCCCATGAGAAACCAATGCCAGTGCTGATCTGACAGGAGGCAGAGCTCCGCTGGTCTACTGCTCAACTCCTACTGTGCTGTCCTGTTCCTAACAGACCACGGACCAGTAAGGTCAGTGGCCCAGGAGTTGGAGGTCCTTGGTCTACAAGATTTTGTAATGGACCAATCAATGTTCTGCAGGAAAATCTTAAGAATTAGAAATTGAATGTAAAAGGTTTTCAGCAATTTGTACCAAGAAAGAAATTTGAGACATAGTGAAGAACGTGACAATAGAGAGTTGGCAGTGAGGATTTGAAAAAAGAGGTTTCAGTGACTGGAAGGTTCAGCTCTTACGGGAGAAGCAGGATCAAGTAGAAAGAGAAAAGAGGGACAAAAGAGAATGCTACTTAGATTGTCCTGGAAGTAAGGCCTTTAAGGACTTTTTTTCAATGGGTAAACAGTATTGGTAGAAAAGTGGACAATTTCTTTCTTTCTTTTTTTTTTTTGAGTTGGAGTCTCACTCAGTCGCCCAGACTGGAGTGCAGTGGCTGCTCCTGGCCACTGCAGCCTCGACCTACTGGGCTCAGGCGATCCTTCCGCCTCAGCCTTCCAAGTAGCTGGAACTACAGGCGTGTGCTACCACGCCCAGCTAATTTTTTGATTTATTGTAGAAATGAGGTCTCACCAAGTTGTCCAGGTGGGTCTCGAACCCACGGGCTCAGGCAATCCACTCACCTCAGCCTCCCCAAGACAATTTCTTTTCCAGTGGTCTTACTGTTTACAATAAAGGTAGGCATCTTTGGGCGCAAGGTTCTTTAGTTTGGGAACTTTTGCTTTGGTTTTAAAATCTGTACAAGAAGATCTTCTTGGACACTTTAGTTGTAGCTGTAGATACAGCTTTTTATATGCTTTTTGAAATGAAAACTTTTTTTATTCATTTAATTAGCCTTGACAATAAAAAAATGCCTCTCATTGTTCTTGTTGGATTTTTGCATGGGTTATTTTAATTTTAAAGATGTGGGGTACAATTCAGGGTTACGTATACAAATGTTCATTATGCAGGTACCCTTGATGAGGTGTGCCTCTTTCTCCCTGGCAGGTTCTTGTTTTTGATCCTTCACATTCTAATAGGTGAAGGCTGATAAAAGGCAATTGTGATTATATTAGAACGGTAATTTAGAAGAGACTTTCTTTGTTGTTGAATTGGGTTAAACATAGACGCCACTTAATTTAAAATGCACATTTTTTTCTTCTCCCCTTTCACTGCCTTTGGATCTAGTAACTGTTGCTGTTGTCCCTGGAAAAGCCTCCACTGAATCGAGATAAGAAATGGGCTCTGATGAAATTCCCTAAAACTAAAGAATATATCTTTTCTCTTAGTGTTTAGATGACAACTATTAATATGTTCTTTCATCTCTATATTAATTTTATGTATAATTTTTGAGTAAGTTTTGTGAACCGGAACTCCATAAATAAGTAAAAGACTGGAACCAACTGAAAAGTATGCAGCCCCAAATTGTTCAAGGTAATTGTGACTTAGAAAAATGACAGGATAGGTATAATCTGAACACTAGCCTATGTCAACAACTGCTTGGGGTCTAAAAAGAGATTAGAAAATAATAAACTGAGTAATTTTCAAAAGACCTGTAGTTATTATCAATCAGTAATTGAGACTGACAAGACACTGCCTGCTTTGCTATAAATACTGAGACAGAAGAAAGCTAGACACCTGATAGGCAGATAATTAGGGTGATCCTGGTAGCTGCAAGCCCCAGGGCCAGGAGTGAACACACTCCCTTCCAAATCTGGAGTTCATCTTTCACGTGGTTTTTCCTGATTGTCCCTTCCAAACCCTCTCCTGATTGGTAAATTTACTAGACTAGACCATATTACCTCTCTCTGATAGGTGCTTTTGCCAACCAACCAAAAGACTTTGGAGACTATATAAATTCCTGCCTGCTGAGACAACACTGCAAATCCTTTAAGTCCCCTCCCACCGCTGGGAGCTTTTGAATCTTCTAATAAGTTCCTACTTACTCACCCTCCACTCGTCCGCCTCCCTCATTCTTCTAGGGCATGAGACAAGAACCTGATGAGCTGCTGAAGACCAGCCAAATTTGAAGACCACTGGACTTGAAGAGCAGCACACGCTGGGGCTGGCTTGCAGTCAAGGGAGTCAGCAGAGAGGGCAGAGCCAGCAAAGCCAAGGGACCCAATGGGGCCAGCAGAGCAGAGCTGACAGCTGAGCAGAGCTGTAACACTCTTCCCGGTTGACTTGCTGGCTCACTGAACCAACAGAGCTGTAGCACTTCTTGGGGCCTGGCTTCCCGGACCATCAGGCCAACAGAGCTGTGACATTCTCGGGGCTGGCTCACTGACCCCCCCCCCCGAATCAAGAAAGTTGCAAAACTCTTAGGGAGTGCCATGGCTACTGGCATCCTGAACGCTCGGGTGCCACCACATTCCCCATCCAGATGCCATCATGTCTTGGCCGCTGTGTGGATCCCCAGATGGCAATCTGTCTCTGGGAACTGAAACATTTCTTGGGGGCCCAGTTCGCCAGCTGATTGGATAAAAGAAACCGTAACAATACTGTATAAAAACTTTGCTTAAATTAGCGGGTTTTTGGTGAACACAGGCCTGTTTCCTGATTCCATGGTTTGAGAATTGAAAGAAGGAAACCTCTGAAATGTAGAAGCCATTTAAATTTAAAAGTAGATATTTATGCTTGTCCCCGCTTCACTGTTCTTGAATCCAGTAACTTGCTGGTACTGAAGGGAACACAGTCATCTTCATTGAGCCCCCTGATAAGCAGGAGACACACACAAAGAACTTCATGTCCCAGAAAACCCCTCCACCAGACCCAAATAAGAAATGGGCTATCGAAACCTTCTAACACCTAGAAATGTATCTATTCCCTTTGTCTCTAAATGAAAACTCTTTTCTTTCATGTTTTTGTATTAATTTTGTATATAATGCTTAATCAAGCTTTGTGAACTAGAACTCCTGAAATAAGCAAAACCTGTAACCAACTAGAAAGTATGTAACCCAAATTGTTCAAGACATTTATGCTTCTGGTCTTGATGTATCATTATCAGTTATCAGTCATGAGATACCAGTGGCTGGTGATGTCAAGACATAAAACTTATGTGACTTCTGTTATCTACATTAAAAAATGGAAACTCTAGACATTTTTCCCAGCCTAAACTTCCCTTCAATTGCCTTAAATATATTCAGCTCCACAACCTTCAATGTCACACTTGCCTCTGAGTGTTGGCTCCCTTTCTGTCTGTGAAAGGTGAATAATAAACTTTACTTTCTTTTACTTTGTACTTGGTTGCAATCTTGCATTATTCCCGTGGCTTAGGCAACAGCACCAGCCCACCTTGCCTCAGTTTACCCTTTCAAGAATAAAACTGCTTATGTCTCCCAACTCTCTGCCTCTTCCATTTGATTGACCATGAAGAAAGAAAGTGATTGTTGGATCAGACTGTAAAAAATGTGCCCCACAAATAGAAAATTTTATACAAATTAAAATTTCCCCATCATGGCTACTATAATTCTGCACTAGTTTTGATGGAGTTTGCCAAGCTCTCTAAGAAGGCACAGATTTTTGGTTTATACTTTTTACACATAAAATTGGCTTGAGGGCAATCCCACAGGGTCCCCTCCTGCTGTGGGAGACTTTCTGTCTTCTTAATAAATCCTGCTTTCTCACTTTCATAAAAAAAAAAAAAATAGCTTGAGTTCCAGGTGAAGGAGTTCTAAACTCTTTGGATACAGATGAACCCATGATTTTTTGTCTTCTAGTAACTTTACCTATCTCCAGAGCCCAGTTCATTTCTGTCTGACACAGACGGAGGCCTCCCTACAGGACCCAGTCTTGTTCCTGTCATGATTTGCAAAGTTTATATGCTCTCTGATAGCACTAAAACCTGGGTTGGAAAGCCAAAAATATTTTTAAAATACCTACCCAAGGCCTTTAACTGAATCTAATCCAGCTACCTGTTGAATTCAACTTGACTCTGAACCCAGCTGAACCCAAGTTCTCTTACCTGAATCCAATTCAGTGAAGTATTAAAAAAAAGAAAAGAAAAAATAAGAGTGAGAAAAGAAAAAAAAAAAAGTATTGCTTAAATAAACTTGAGAAGCTCAGTACACAAAATGAGTGGAACTTAGGATCAGAGAGATCATGGGCACGATGGGCCTCAGTGTGTACTTGGAGTAGAACAGGTAACTCCTGAGAGTTGCTGAAAGTTCTACTTTGCATCCTGCCAGCTCTTCCAAATTATTTTTTAAATACACAATAACAAACTCAAGATAAATTAAATAAAGATTATTTGAGCAAGGAAAAGTTTCTACAACCAGGCAGCTTCCCAGACCAATCATGAATTAGAATGCCCCCAACTTACACTTGGTGAGCTGTATTAACAAAAACAAAACAAAACAGGAAATGACATATGGAGATTATCTGATGGGTGCAGGTCAGTCTTTGCCTTATTTGGGCATAATTTGGCAGCATTATGCCTGGGATTAGCTGAGGGCTCAGCTACTACAAGTAGTTGAGACTTAGTTGTTTGACTAAAAGGATATACTCAGATTAGATTACAACTTGCTTTTTCATCAAGGTATATAAGGAGGTTGATTTAGGTCAGATTTTATTGCCCAACTCTAGAGGGCACTTTGAGTCAAACTTAATTCAGTTTAACACATGCTATTGATTATTGTTTCAGCTAATATTCTAAAATACATAATATATTACTCATTTGCATTGTCTCTAAACATATATTCTATTCCTCTCAGATGAAAAATGCCTGTTAGCCCTCTAATGACTATTTCACTTCCACATCTTTTAAAATTTGCACTGTGATTCCATAATGTTGCCCCTAAATTATCACTGAGGTAAATATTAGTAACTTTATTTTAGTACTCAGCAATTATTGAGATTACACTATAATAAATATCAAAACTGAAATTAGAGTCAAATGAACTTCCCAGAAAAACATGTTTTCAAACTTCAATGGTTTTATTAATTTGTTTTTATAAATTTGTTTATACTCAAGTTCTAAATTAGCACACATAAAGAACACAGCTTTGTTCTGTTCCTCACATTTCTTCATGAAGCTATGTATTAATTAATATTTGGAGAATGAGAAAATTCATTAGTTAGCAGTACATTAGGTCATGTATCATTGGGCCTTTGAATCATGTCTGGAAGTTGGAAAGAACTTTCTAGTATATACATGTAGTATTATTTTTATTAATAAAAATTAAAATTATAAAAATAAAATTCAGCCAAAATATAGAATAAAAACTATTTTATAACAACATCATTTAAAGGTGGGTCAAGCTCCTATTGTGATGTATTTTGATTTTGTATAAACTACTCTTGAATTTGTACTGTTCAAGCTGCGCTTATTTTCCGCCTCAATAATTATGGTGATGCAATTATATGCTTCTTGGTCTCCCTTGTAAGAAAAGCATGGATTTCTCTTAAAAGATAAGTTTAGCTAAAAAAAAAAACAAACAAACAAAGGAGAAGTGATAGGAAAACAATATTAATAGATGATTTTAAAGAATAAATTACATATACCTTCAATTGAGTATATTATTTTCTGCATGTGTTTACTTATTTATAAAGACAACATAAAATGACTTTTAACTTAAATTTGTATATTTAGAATCTTCATGCACGTTTGTTTTTAACATGAAGCCTATTGTCTAACTTCTTTTACATACTCTGTAAAGTATGATTACTTTTTTCCATAATCATATTGTTTTGTTATTAAAGTCAAGGCTGAATTTTTCTAACATTTTATAAAGTATTAAAAAACTACCAGGACATTTATAGTGATGGTTTTAATTGATTGATCTTGTTTTTACTAAATTTGGCACCAATTCCAGTTATTAATGTTTGCATTAGAAATTCTAATGATTCTTGTCTCTACCCATTATTAAATAATTCCCAGTCATTAGTTTTTAAATATTGTCTTTATCTCAAACTTTTTTGATGTATTCTTTTTAGATGCATAGCTACATATTTTATTCTATTGTTTTCACTTCTTAATTTCTCTTTTATATTTTCAGTCTTCGTTTCTCCTTGTTTCTTACTATGATTAATTTCTTCTTTCAGTAATCTCTAATCTCTCACCTAATGTGTCTTATCTCCTTTTTATTTCTTCTCTTGAGATTTTCATCAATACATTTATATTTTCAAGATTTCTAGTTTGTATGTCTTTATATCAATTATCATAATTTCTCAATTGCTTATGGTTGATTCATTTAATTTCTTGTTTCTGATAGTTAAACTTGTTTTTGCTTCTTAGAAAACTACTCAGATAGTTGCAATTCTTACAGGTCTAACAGTGTGAGTTATTCATTTTTATTAGGTTCACTTGCTTTCCTTGATGTGTTACAAATGTTTGTTTGAGTGCTCACTGGAAATGAATTTGTTGTTTTTCTTTTTCTCTTAATAGACTTGATAATTCTCAAAGAATAGTTTTACAGTGACTCGAGATATCAGTTGACTTAGAGTTCATAGATTATCATAAAATTTGTATTAGTAATTCTGATAACTTGGCCTATGACTATATTACAATTTTCATGTCTGACTCTTAGTATGACAGTTTAAGCTGGTTAAGTGGAAGACTGGTTTCCTCCCTGTACCACAAACAAGCAGCTCATTTTCTGCTATCATCCATCCAGTATGATGAGAATTTATTGGTCAAAAGGCTAAAGTCAAGTCAAGGTAACTGGCTTCACTTGAAGAACATGTCTTTGGTTTTGTCTCATATTTTGTCTAGCAATTTAAAGTTTTTACTTGAGTTCTAGTGCAAAAAAGATTTCTGTTCTCACTTTAGTTAAAATTTTAATATTATTTAAATTCCAATTCTGCATCTTAAAATTGTCCTTTATATCATTAGCATGTATTTAAAATACATAAATGGAAACTCTCCCACACGTATTGATTTTTGAGTTGGAGTCTCACTCTGTCACCCAGGCTATAGTGTAGGGTTCCAATCATGGCTCACTGCAGCCTCCACCTCCTGGGCTCAAGCTGAGCCTGACTCACTGGGACTTCAGGCATGCACCACCATACTTAGCTAATTTTTATTTTTATTTTTATTTTTTGGAGAGATGAAGAGGTCTCACTGTGTTGCCTCGGCTGGTCTTGAACTCCTGGACACAATTTATACTATATTTCTTTAGCCATGTGTAACACTAATACTCATTGAGTAGAATTTCAATGTTTTTGTCCACAGTTCTTCCAAAATGTTGCCACTTAATCATCTTAAATTAAACTAATACAAGATTATAACTGCTTTATTCAATACCAAAATATGTAGGACGTTGCCCAAATATTACTCCTTATAATATTAAAAACTTAGCCTGAGTAACTGGGACTGCAAGTATCCACCACCATACCTAGCTAAATTTATTTTTATTTTTTCTTTTGGAGAGATGAGGTGATCTCATTTTGTTGCCTAGGCTGGTCTTGAACTCCTGGATTCAAGCAATTCCTAATTCATGGCTTTCCAAAATGCTGGGATTACAAGTAAAAGTCACTGGACTCAGACTGTTTTTTGATATTTTAAGGAAGTTTTAAATTTTTATTAGAGTATGCCAAGTTGACCACATGCTTAGATTTTACCGAGATATATTCATACACTTTCCACGCTTTCTATTATGAAATGTTATCATTTTATGCATTCAAAAATAACATAATTTTATATAATTTTATGTCATCCAGTCTGTTAGTAACTGTGTAGCCTCTATTCTATCATTTAACACTTTCATGCCACAGTCACTATCTTGAAAAATATTGAATACAATACTTAAACAAATTGACCTCAGACAGATACTACTCTGCTTTCATTCATGGGACCAGTCTGTTTTGCTATAAGCCTATACAGTTGTACTATATTTCTTTAGCCACGTGTAACACTAATACTCACTGAGTTAAATTTCAATGTTCTGAACATAGCTCTTCCAAAATGTCACTATGTAATCATGTTAAATTAAACTAAGATTATAAATGCTTTATTCACTACTAAAATATGTAGGACATTGCCCAAATATTATTTTTTTTCAGTCCTTCACATAAATTTCAACAATTTATTTTATTTTCTTAGAATTTGGTTTTTAAAAATAATTCACTGAGATTAGAATGATGTCGTTGGGTGAGTGGCATCCCTTTTGCTCTCTAATGTGTCTTTAAGTTCTAGAACAGTACCTGGCACATATAACTGTTGAATGGTGAATAATTTATGGGTAAGGTGACATTTCAGCAGAATAGTCCAGGTGGGCTGTGTTATATTTCACCTAGGCTTTAGCAAGGTCTTTGCCAGAGTGACATAAAAATATACCTACTTGAGGGGATAATAGGAAGATGGCAACGAGGCAGCCTGGTCTATAAGACCCTCTGCAAAGGAGAATGCAGAAGTTATCTGGCTCTCTGCCTGGTGGCTGCGGATCCCATCATCAGCAGCCTGCTGTTCACACGGAGCTCAGCCGTGGTCACCGCTGAAGCATCATGGTGGTGTGGACAGTCCCTGAAGCCGCAGATGGAGCAGCAGCCAGCTGTCGCCACCTCCGTGGAGGCCATTACACATCACGCCACCCGTGCCTGAGGCGATCCATGACTTCAGACCTTGAAGCCCCTGCAAGCAAGATCTGCTGAGATCGCTGCTGTCTCTACTGCTACTGTGACATCCTGCCAGGCTGTGGGTCTCCTCCCGTGTGCCCCAAGGCAAGCTCCCATCTCTGGGACATCTGACTCCATCCCCTTTGGGGCTAGTGGCTGAGATAAAGACCATCTGGAGCGGCAAGAACACTACCTGTGGCGATTCAAGGTAACAACACCGAAACGGGATAAACAAACTTGAAAATCAGACACAGGCCAGATTTGAGTGGTGAACTGGCCAGTGGTGACTTTGGTGGTGACCTGAACTGCCCTTCACAGCAGGACAGGGGCAACTGACCCTAACTGTGAACAAATTTACCAGCCTGAGAAGACAGCTAGAAATCAGAGCTGCAAGGACATTGGACTTAAATGAAAAGTCTCAGAGTGTGCTTGATTGGTTCTGTTAGTTTAATGACTTGATCCTATTCCTACTGTTTTGTTCCCTTTCTTTTTTTTCCTTTTCTTTTCTTTTCTCCTCTTAGTAAACCATATATCTGTGTAGAGGAACAGCATACAAATAAGGTGGTTGGTTAGCATGTATGTTAGCATCATTGTATGTTTTAGTTTTTTTTTGTATGGGAGTTGGGTAGTCTGTAGCTGTGGTCTACTGTTTTTATCTGTTTCAGTTTAGGTCCCTCTCTCCATTTGTTGGTACACTCGTCTGTTTCCCCCCTTACTCCTCTCTCTCTCCACCCCCCACTTCCCACTGTCTTGGAATCTGTCTGTGCAGTGGGGTTGTAGTTTTACTCCCTGAAATAAAATGAGGTTAACAAAGGGAAGAGAAGGGAGTGGACAGTGGGATGAAGAGAGGGGTGGAGAGAGAGAGAGAGAGAGGAGGAAAACAGATGAATGTACCAACAAATGGAGGTTGAGACAAAAACTGAAACAAATAAAAACAATAAACCATGGTTAAAATTAACCTACTCCCATACAAAAAACCTAAAACATACAATGATGCTAACATACAAGCTAACCAACCACCTTATTTGTGTGCTGTTCCTCTACACAGATATATGGTTTTCTAAGAGGAGAAAAGAAAAGAAAAGGAAAAAAAAGAAAGGGAACAAAACAGTAGGAATAGGATCAAGTCA
>CAUYQG010001352.1:0-20968 GCA_963574415.1 Tarsius wallacei
AGCATGTTGGATCCATTTTTGTGCCTTTGCTGGTATTCACGCTTTCCCAGATGATGCCTTTTTAAGCCACTTCACTTTCCATTCTCCTCTGCTCCACTGCCACAGGCTACACCCCTTACCTTGCCTTGTAAGAAGAGGGAATGGATTGCTCTAGAAAGTTCAACCACTAAACACACACACTGTCCTGGGCACAGTGGGTCGGCAGTGTTATTGTCACTAGTGGAAGCTGATCTTTGTAATAAGCAACAGACTACAGAGCTTTCTTAGATCTACTTGTAAATTTCTCATTGGGGATAATAAAATTAAGAGTTGCAAACTGATTGCACTTACTTCTATAGGTCCTATTTATTCTCTGCAAGAAAATTGACCATTGCTGTTTCTTTTTAGGACATTTGAAAAAGATCACAATTATGCCCAAAGGAACTGTCATGCTATAAGAAGCCTGTTTGTGATCTTATCCCCTATATAGCTTCAAGGTATTGTAGCTCTAACAATAGCCTAGATGCTATTTTATAGTCTCAGTGTCCATCTTTGGATTTTTCTGGGAGTATAAATGGCAAGCTATTACATAAATGTTACTTGTAGAACTTGAACTGATGAGTATATTAGATACATACATCAGGAGTGCATGAACTCATGCCAGGGTTGGCCAAAGGAGGTGAGCTGGAACAAGAGAGCCCTTGGTAAATTAGGAAGACAGATGAAGGTTAAAGGGAACCAGGATGGAGGTGTCTGACATTATCTGAATATGATTATGTCTTTTTTGAGCCCAACTTCACTGATAGGTCTTGCTTCCCCAGGGGCAGCACTTCTCAGACAAGCAAGCTTAGAAGTCATTTGGAAAGAAATATTTCTTTACTCTGACATGAGCAGCTAGGTGGAAAAGATGAGCAGACATTTGCTTTGGGAGCAAGAGGTGCTAAGCTTAATGCCCATCATTTCCTGGAGATGATGATGTATTGTACATACACATGAAATCACTGCAGCTGCTTGCTATTTCCAGGGGATCAGAGTACACAACCTTTTCTTTAAAAATATCTGGTTTTCAATCTTGCTGTATCTTGAAGTCTGTTTTGAATACAGCTCAGACAGGAAGGTTTTGGTCAAGCATGCAGTGACTAACCTTCAAGCACAACAGACTGCCAGGAGAGCAGCCTGACCTTTGCAGTAAAATTAATTTGATGCTTACAATCTAACCTAGAGTCTGTAGCCTTTATTCACATGACAAAGTCACAAGACAATTTAGCAGGGATTATTAAATTCCACTTAAGCTCATCAGAGGAGAGAATTGAGGTTGATGCATTTTAGGATGCCAGTGAATTGGTCAAACTATGTGGGGAAAGGCAAGGCAGATAAGACTTCTAGGAACAATGTGTAAGGGACTATCTTTGGTACATAGTAGGTACTCAATGAGAACTGATTCAGTGAATGAGACAAAAGAGTAAGATGAATCCAATGTCTGACACCTAGAGAGCTTCTTCCCTACCACTCATAGATGGACTTTCAATCTCTATGAGCTTCCCACACAGGGAAGCCATTTAGCATGTGCCAGAGATCCCAGAATAAGGAAGGAAGAAGAGTGGGCCGGGAATGGTAGAAGACATGCCATCAGAGATCCCAGAGTAAGGATGGAAGGTGAGTGGGCTGCGAATGGTACAAACATGCCATCCTTTTGCATTACCCTTTCAATTCCAGCTGGCAGTAGGAAGTCTGGGGCAGGAGACTGCTACTCAGAAACACAGAAAGTCAATGGATACCAACAAATCAGGAGGGATGCACTTTCCCTAAAGTGGCTACGAGAACCTCAACAGGAGGACTCTGTTGGGTTTCCAGAAAGCATTTGCCACAGTACTACCAACTGCAGCAATACTCAGGAGGAATCAGTGTTCCAGTAAATGCACTTTAACAAGCATGTTATACACAAAAGGCCTAAGATTATTTGCAGAGAGAAATCCTGGTTGGTTTTATTTAGGCAATATAATAATGTTGCTTTCTGAATCTGATGTTCTTTATTTGAACATTCATTATAATGATTCATCTCTGCTCTTCTTTCTTTACCAATGATATTTGCATTCTATTAGCAAATATAATTCATAGAGGATGATAAGGGAATCAAAATTATCCAATTTGTTTCCATCACAGGAGCAGAAGGAATCCCACAATGATTTGTTTTGCATCATTCTAATTTCACTAAGTTTTTCTTTAATAGTCAGGGTTTGTAGCATTAACTATTACTCATCACTGCAGAATCAGTAATGATTTACTATCACAGGGATAATCTGGATTTTGTCTAAGGAACTCCCACCCCTTCAATTGACCATTTCCCAGTCTGGAGTTCTCTTGTACCACAGAAGATATACTGACTTTGTATCTCTTTAAGAAATATTTAGCACTAATAATATGATGCTCTAAATTGCTATTCCCATTTTACTTTGTATTCATAGTTAACTGAGTGTCTTTGATATTTCCTTCTGCTGGATTGTAAAAACTTTGACGGCAGAGATGGTGCCAAATACACTATCAAATTACCCCCCAGGATATGGCATAGTGAATGAAAAAATAGCATAATTCTATCAATTTTTACTTCCTTTAATCTATGACAGTATTATAATACCTGACAATAATTGTGGCTCACATTATTTGTTGGTTATATTTTTTAAGAAGAAATGCTTTCCTGAACTTTTATAAAAATTATCTTCAAGTTAATCTTGCTAATATTTTCCATAGTAATTTCTTCTTTTGCCAGCTGAACTTAGTCTATAGAAGATAAACTCTAAAAGGGGTCCTCTGATAAACTGGCTGATTCTGCCTACAAAAATGGCTTCAAGTCATGGGGATATATCAAAGGAACCAGGAATTATATCCAACATATTTAAACACCAGTATGGTACGGGCAAAGCAGAACTGGACACCTAACATTAGTTCTGGAGCAGGGTCTGAGAAACCTCCTTGCTGTGCCTGAGGGAACTGGGTTACCTGGGTGACAGATGATCATTTAGGGATCTCCTGGGAGTGCCTATTTACCAACAGGTACGGAAGTTTTTCAATATTTTAAAACTGATATGGGCATCCTATGCATAATGGCTGAACATCAGCCCGGAGGAAGGGGACCTACTTTTCAACTGAACAAGCAGCATAAGTAAGCAGATGCTCCTACCCATACCTGCAGTCTCCTTAAACAATCTGCCTCAGTGTCCAAGGAAATTTCTGTGATCAAAGTTATTCCTTATGTTAAACCCAAATGCAAAAACCTTTCCTTCAGAAATATTAACATACTCCTATTATTCTGTCTTCCCAGGGGATGAACTTGTAATCATTGTTTAATCCACAAAACATGTTTTTGTTCTTTAGATAAATTTGTATTTAAAACTGCCTCCCTGTTGTTTTTGAGCTAAAAAGAAAAACTGATCCCAACATCAGTAGCTTTTCCAGTCCATGCAATGGTAAGTAGAGTATTGGTAGCTGGAAAGTAGACAGTGAGCAGCGCTCCTTGCTATCTTCTGCTTGGGTGGAGAAAGCAAATTCTTTTTAATGGCAGAGGCTGAACAACATGGAGCTCGCCCTTCAAACCATTAGAAGCAGTGAAAATAAAAGTGCCATGTTTCTGTGTCCTTTAAAAGTCCTTTGTTATCCTATCTTTGAGGGCCAGACCTACCCTACCTCAACATGCAGTGGCTGCTTAGGTACCTTGTTATTACCTAGCCTCACCTGCACAGTCTACTCACTGGGACTGTGTTGCAATGAGTAGCAAATTTTTTTTTCTTCGAGTCAGAGTCTCACTCTGTCACCCAGGCTGGAGTGCAGTGGCACACTCACAGCCACCGCAGCCTCAACCTGCTGGGCTCAGGTGATCCTTCCACTTCAGCCTTCCAAGCAGCTGGAACCACAGGAATGTGCCACCAAGCCCAGCTAATTTTTTGATTTATTGTAGAGACGAGGTCTCGCCAAGTTGCCCAGGCTAGTCTAGAACCCCTGGGCTCAGACAATCCTCTCGCCTCTGCCTCCCAAAGTGCTGGGATTACAGGCGTGAGCCAGCACGCCTGGCAAGTAGCAAATTCTTATCTGCTAAGAGGCTGGATTCCAAAGCCTAGGTTTGGGTAAGGTTGTCTTTGCCATTTAGTGTTAAGTTTACTTTGTAGGAATACTAGTAAAATTGCTCAGAAATCTGGATAGGACATGTGGGAAACTGGCAAGGTGAGTTATTCCTGTTTCTATGGATTGTAGCTGTAGTAGCTTATTGTGAATAGACACCAATTTCAAAGCTCCTTAGGCTAGGTAAAAGGGTGAGTCAGAATCATAATTTCTGCCTGGAAGGAATGTCTAAGCAACAATATTGGGCATGAGGTGCTCATCATATCCTAATACCAGGAAGTCAAACTTATGATTCTCACTTAGTGATAATATCAACTGACAAAGTAGGAATTCTCACAAATGAATGTTTAAAATAAAAGTTCAGGAACATTGTGCATATTTTATTGTCTGGGACACACAAAATAAGACAGACAAAAGAAGCTGAAGTACACACTAATGACCAGGTTCAAATGGCACGCCACATAATAGGTCAGAAGCATATGACCCACTGTAAGTCTTTATTTGTGAGTTCCAAGGAAATATCCCAGAAACAACCCCTTTACCGCTCCTCAACTGCAATATAAAGAGATCTCCAACAAAGTAAAAGTCCTTTCCCTTATGGGATTTCCTCATGAACCAGAGGCTCCTTGGGGAGGATTGATACCTAGAATACACATGGAAATTAATGGCTGGGGGTCCACAGCATCGCTCTAACATGCATGCCCAGTGGAAGAGACTGACGGGACGGTTAGAGGCTTCTTCAATGTTCACACCGACTCCTGGCTCCTGCTAAGTTGCATCATCTTCAAACACAAAGATTAAAATGTATTACCTGGGGATTTCACTTATGCAATAGACCAAACAAATATTTATGAGTACAAATGACCGCTTGTGAATCACCTGAAGTTTTTCCAATAAAGGAGGAATTTGGATGTTACTTGGTCTGCACGCTGCCAGGGGCATATTGCACTGACATTAGAAAAGCATGCTCTTTTCAACAAGATTTAGTCTCACTTCCCTTTGCCTCCCAGTCTCTCGCTAATGACTGGAAGTAGAATGAGACTTCGATTTTACGATGATTTAGAGGTCTGTGAGTTGGCTTTCTTCCCTTGGTATGTGACCAACTTCAAAGAAGCAATTGTGTAACTACTAAGGAAATTAGTTCTTTTCCAAGGGATGGAGATCTTCTGTCATAAGCCAGAATGAATTACTAAGCCCTCTGACTTGATCTCAAGAAGGCCTCTGGGCTGAGGGGAGTGTCTGGCTGGTGGTCTAGGTTTGCTTACTGGAGCAGCAGGTAGGTGGCTGGTCAAGAATATTGTTTGTGTTCCTTCTGTAGGCAGAAGCACTGGAATAGGGAAGTAACAGTGGGTGAAGGGAAGACAAAGGAAATAAGACAGTAAATGAATGAACAGATATAAAGTATGTAGCACAATGCCTGAAGGGCACACCTCTACATACAGCTACCACTTTTTGAGTACCTTCTGTGTGTTAACTACTGTACTAAGCACTTTTTATGTGTTTACTCCTCATAAAAACCTTATAAGGCAGGTATTATTATTATTGTCATTTTATGGGGGAGCACATTGAATCTCAGAATTTTAAGTAACTTACTCAAAGATTTCACCTCTAATAAAAGATGGGGCCAAGATTTGAAGCCAGATTTCTTTATTTTGGCCCTAGGTACAAGGCACTGTGTTTGGTATATTACTTATGTCAAATCCTCATAAAATTCTTGAGTTATGGGTATTATTATTTCAAATTATAGTTGAAGAAATGAAGGTTCAAAGAGGTTAAGCAACTTGCCCAAGATCACACAGAAGTAAACGGCAGAGAATTCTAATTGAAGCCTGACTCTAAATCCCATGCTCTTAAGTGCAGACCTATGCCACCCCTACTACAATCTGATATATTTTAGACATTCATCAAATGTTTGTTTCTATCCCAACTGGTACAATGAAGGGAGATGGAGGACAAAGAGTTGAAGATAACCTGGATCTGGTAGCCAGAGCAGGAGAGGTTACACAGTTAAGCTGGAACCCTATCTTCTGTTTTCTCCTGGGACTTGTGTTAAACAAGATGTGGGAAGGGGTGATAAAAGACATGGGGAGATAAGCGGTAACTGATTTCTATCCCCTAACCTCCAAATTGTAAGAGGAAGAAAGACCCCACTCAGAGTATGAGCTAGGACTAGGAAATAACACTATTAGAGATTGCTATTACCTAATAACTATTACCTGAGCTGTGTAGGTGTGCCAGTTATCAATTTGTTGGTCTTCAGCTCCAAATTCACCCTTGTTTGCTGCTCTGTGAAAAGGGTTCCGGGCCTTTTAAATATTTTTTGTCAGCTGGCACAATGTTAAGCCTTGTCAGTAGAGGGCGGTAGGGAACCATTTCAAGAGGAAGGGGCTTTTAATCTGTTTCTGGTGTGCTGGGTGTGCTTACTTGACAGGATTCTGAAGTGCAGGCACCTAGCTTCTACAGTGCCCAGTTTAAGCAGCACACACAGCTACCCCAGGACCAGGTTCCTGAGGCATGTGCAACTTTTCAAGCATGGAACTCCTGTAGTATGATCAGCAGCACCCAGCAGCTTCTCTCAGTACCCCTCCCTCAGGTGGTTTTGTAGTGAATGCCTAGGGCTAGATACCTACCTCTCTGTGACTAGCTATTCCTGGTATTGTAGAGGGTGGATTTCCCAGAAGTTTCATAGGGCAGAATTCCAGCAAGTTCTGCTGGTACAGTACCTCAGCAATTTTTCTGCTATCCAGTGAGCCATCGACTGTGCCCTCTTCTATAAGATTTGGGTCTCATCCCTGGGGGAAGGGTTCTCCACTGGGTACCCTAGGTCACCTCTAGGTATAGTGACTGCTCCTTATATCTGTTAGTTCTACATTCCTTATAGTTGTCTTTACTTCTTACTAGCTAATTCCCTATTACATTTAATACTTATTTATATTAAACATTCCCTGTTCAAATTGCTGTGTGGTTTCTCTCTCCTGATTTTTCTCAGACCTATATAGTTAATTCCTCTTCCTGCATTTCAAAGTTCTGTAAAGTGACTCCTATGGCAAAAAGATGCTTCTAGAGGGAAAGTTCAGGTAGGAAAGATGGACCTTTTTCTAGGGAAAGGGTCCAAAGAAAAAGGAGCATTTTATTTTTCAAGAGGCAAAAGATGACTTCTGTCTTGCTTTCTAATACAAGAAAATGATTTAGAACATGTGTGGCCTCTCAGCTGCTGGAATTCTTTCAATGAGAAGGAAACAACCTGCTAGATAGGAAAGGCAGCTGGAGTCTGTGGACTGTCTGGGCCACAGGACTCAAAGAGCTCATGATCATTCCCAGTTTAAACAGTACTTGTAGTTCTATAGCTCGGGTCTTCCAAGGAGGGAGTATTTGTGATGATAGCCTCCAAAAGACCACCATTTTAAATATAATAACTAATGTTGCACTCAAAATCTCTATGATTGTCCATATAACCCTTCTTCAAAGCTCAAGGCTGTATGCCCTCCACTGCAAGAGATATTTTCCTTTTATTTTTTCCACTTTGCTTTGCCATGGACACATTTATAGAAAATTTCAGATATCTTAAAATAATATGAATTCTGGAAAAAGTTTCTGAAACTTCAGAACAGAAGTTAAGTGTTTGGGGTTTGTGTGTCAGGATGTTTTCCAAGTACTACAAGGAGAAATGATTTTCACCAGCGACAGAACACCATAATTTTTATATTACTCATGGATCTGTGCAGCTGAGTTCCTTTTGAATTTGAGTAAAATATTTTCCAAAACACTTGTTAATTAACCACCACCTTTCTACTGTTGTTCTCTTTTAGCTTATCCCTTCCAACCATTTCAAACTACAATACTGCCCCCCGCCAAGCTCAATGAATGGAAAATGGAAGGCAAGTAGTGAAATAGGAGATAATAAAGAAATGTACAAATCTCAAGGCCTGTTAATCAATGAAAATGCTTCCTGTACATGATACAAATTCATCTATGGAGTACTTAGAAAGCACTGACCCACAACAAATTCAGAGACACTGAAAGCATCACAGCTAATCAGATAGCCTGCTCAATCACTAGGAAGTTTCTGATACACGTCTTCCCCAGAGGCCTCACAGCAATAGCAACTGCACTGGGAACAATTGCAGCTTTCATTAAAGGGTATTTAGGTAGAACGCCCTGGAATACCTATAGTCTTTGAGAGCCTCCAGGTCATGCAAGGCACTGTGTGTACATGTATGGATAAAGGTCCCAACCAGCATGGGTGAAAGAAAGAAGTTTGAGCCACACAGTACAATTCTCCTACTAGAAAACTAATCAACTGACGTTTCAGAAAATCAGTCTACCTGTACTCTCTGCTTCCCTTCCTGTGTTTGCTTCTTCCAATATTGGCCCTGGTCTAAGTTCCTGGAAACCTTCCCTAGCCTTCCCTTTGTCCCTGTCCTCTACATACACACGTATATAAACAGAGAGATTATACAGCCAATAATGGAATGGGAAAAGGAGCACTGCTTCAGAGGAGTTTGGTTTATACTGCAGTAACTGGTAGAAACAGGTGGAATAGGTGACAGGTAAAAGTTGTTGCCCCAGTTAGAACTTCTTCCTGAAGAATCAGAAGGCCATCGATATAAACCAGGAGTTACTGTAAATCAATGCAGACCTGCCTTCACTTCAAAACAGGAACCAGTCCTCTGTTGCTGCCATTATAATCAATGTAGAACAGAATACTAGTTTTTACCCAGAGTGGCTGAATGGTCTGGCACATAAAGAACTGGTATTGGCAGGAGGAGTAGCCTAGAGCTTAAGATGGGCCTTAGGATCAAAACATGGGTTTGACTCCCAGATTCCTCACTCTCCATGAGCAAGGTACTTAATCTCTCAGAGTCAGTTTTCTCATCTGCAAAATGGTAGTAATAGTATGTGCATTATAGAATGTTGTGAGGAATAGTGAAATAAGATGCATAAAGTTTCTGGCACATAGCAAAAATTCCACATGTGTTGCCTATTATTATTTCTAAAGTATTATTTACTAAAAAGCACAAAGTCATAACATTTTCTGTTGCTTTGTTCTCTTTTGCCAGTTTTAGAGGTGTGGATGGAGGAAGTGTTGCCAGAGGTAAAAAAGATGTGATCCAGATACATATTCCTAATTGATTTTGGCAAATGTGCAAAACCAATTCAATGTTTGTTTGTTTTGTTTTTGTTTTTTTTGAGTTGGAGTCTCACTCTGTCACCCGGACTGGAGTACAGTGGCCGCTCCCGGCCACCGCAGCCTCGACCTGCTGGGTTCTGGCAATCCTTCTGCCTCAGCCTTCCAAGTAGCTGAAACTACAGGCATGTGCTACCACGCCTGGCTAATTTTTGATTTATTGTAGAGATGAGGTCTCGCCAAGTTGCCCAGGTGGGTCTCGAACCCACGGGCACAGGCAATCCACTCACCTCAGCCTCCCAAAGCACTGGGATTACAGGCTGAGCCACCGAGCCCGGCTCAATTCAATGGTTTTAACCAAATGCTTCTGGGGCAACTGGACATTCATGATGGGGAGGAAGGGGAGAAGGAGAACTGTGACCTAAATCATACACCTTATACAATAATTAACTCAAAATAAAACACTGATAAATATAGATGCAAAAATTCTCAACAAAACACTAGTGAATTGAGCCCAACACAACATTAAAAAGATCATACACAGCCGGGCTCGGTGACTCAGCCTGTAATCCCGTGCCTTGGGAGGCTGAGGTGAGTGGATTGCCTGAGCCCGCGGGTTCGAGACCTGCCTAGGCAGGCGAGACCTCATCTCTACAATAAACCAAAAAAATTAGCTGGGCGTGGTAGCACACATCTGTAGTTCCGGCTACTCGGAAGGCTGAGGCGGAAGGATCGCCGGAGCCCAGCAGTCGAGGCTGCGGTGGCCGGGAGCGGCCACTGCACTCCAGTCTGGGCGACAGAGTGAGACGCCAACTCAAAAAAAAAAGATCATACACCACAATCAAGTGGGATTTATCCCTAGGAGCAAGGATGGTTCAACATACAAATATCAGTTAACATGATATACCACATTAACAGAATAAAGAATAAAAATCACATTGATTGTCTCAATAAATGCAGAAAAAGCATCTGATGAAATTCAATACACTTTCATGATAAAAACTCTCAATAAACTAAGACTAGAAGGAAAGGACCTCAGCATAATAAAGGCCATATATGACAAACCTACAGTGAACATCATACTCAACAGTGAAAAACTGAAAGCTATTCACCTAAGATCAGAAACAAGGTAAGGAGGCCCACTTTCACCACTTGTATTCAATATAATATTGGAAATTCTAGTCAGAGCAATTAGGCAAAAGAAAAAATTAAAAAGTACCCAAATAAGACAGGAAGAAGAATTGTCCCCGTTTGTACAGGACATGCTTTTATGTATAGAAAACCCTAAAAACTTCACAAAAAAACTGTTAGAACTAATAAACACATTTAGCAAAATAGCAGGATACAAAAATCAACATACAAAAATAAGTTGCATTTCTAAATACTACCTGAAAAAGAAATTATGAAAATAAGCCCATTAACAATAGCACCAAGAATAATAAAATACTTACAAATAAACCTAACTAAGAAGGTGAAATACTTCTATAATGAAAACTACAAAACACTGATGCAAGTAATTAAATAAGGCACAAATGTAAAGATACCCTGTGTTCATAGATTAAAGACTTAATGCTAAAATATTCATACTACTTAAAGAGATCTACAAAATCCCAATGGCATTTTTACAGAAATAGAAAAAAAATTCTACAATTAGTATGGAACCACAGAAGACTACATATAGCCAAATTAATCTTGTAAAAGAACAAAGCTGGAGGCATCACAGTGTCTGATTTAAAAAAAAATTACAAAGGTCAAGTAATTGAAATAATATGGTACTGGCATAAAGACAGACATATATAGATCAATGGAAAAGAACAGAAAGCCTGGAAATAAATCCATGCATATACATATGGTCAACTGATCTTCAACAGAGGAACCAAGAATACACAATGGGGAAAGGACAGTACCTTCAGTGGTACTGAGAAAACTAGATATTCATATGCAAAATAATAAAATTGGACCCTTATTTTACTCCAAACTCAAAAATTAACTCAGAATGGATTAAAGACTAATATAGGACCTGAAATGTAAAACCCAAAGAAGAAAATATATGAGAAAACCTTCTTGATATTGGATTAGGCAATGATTTCATGTATATGCCACCAAAAACATGGCAACAAAAACACTTATAAACAAGTGGGACTATATCAAACTAAAAAGCTTCTGCACAGCAAAGGAAACAATGAACAGAGTGAAAAGCCAACTAAAGAATGGGAGAAAACATTTACAAACCATATATGATAAGGGATTAATCTCTAAAATATATAAGGAACTTCTACAACTTAATAGCAAAAAACAAACAAACAAATCTAACCCTACCCCCAAAAAACCCCCCAAAACAAAAAATAAAACTAATAGCCCAATTTAAAAAATGAGCTTAGGACTTGAATAGACATTTCTACAAAGAAGACATAAAAATGACCAACAAGCATGTGAAAGAATGCGCAATGTCATCAGTCATCAGGGAAATGCAAATCAAAACCATAATGCAAGATCACTATACATCTATCAGAATAGTTTAAAAAAAAAAAAAAAGAGAGAGACAACACCAAATGCTGGTGAGGTCGTGTAAACACTGAATTGCTGGTGGAAGTGTGAAATGATACAGTTATTCTGGAAAAGTTTGTCTGTTTCTTTAAAAAAATTAAAGATGCCAATTATCAAATGACCCTGTAATTTATCACAGAGAAATGAATAATTATGTTCCCACAAAAACCTGTACATGAATGTGTATAGTAACTTTATTTGTAATACCCAAAAAACTGGAACAAAACCCCAATGTTCTCAACCAGTGAATGGTTAAACTGTGGCACATCCATACAATGTATTACTATACAATTAACTATTGATACACACAATCACCCAAATGAATCATGAAGAAATTATGCTGAATGAAAAAAAGCCAACCCCAAAGGTTACACATTGTATGATTCCATTTATATAAAATTCTTAAAATGCCAAAATTACAGAAATGGAGTACATATTAGTGATTGGTGGAAGGCAGAAGGGAGGTGGGCAACATCAGGGATCCTTGTGGTGACGAAATTGTTCTGCATCTTGACTACACCAATGTCAATATTCTGGATGTGATATTTTACTACAGTTTTGTAAAACTTACTGGGTAAATGGTATACAAGATCTCTCTGTGTTACTTCTTTACAACTGCATGTGAATCTTAAATTATCTCAAAATAACTTAATTTTTTAAAAAGGAAAGGAAAAATATGTGGTTAGACAGAGCGAGCCAAGTAGAAATAGACCCTGCTGTTTGCAATATAGTTCAGATAGGTGTCCCAGATTATAGCAGGGTTTCCAGCTTGGCAGGCTAATCCAATGTACTGCAGAGATCCCTCTGGTGTAGGAAAGCAAGGCAGAGTTTTCCTGCAGTGATAGCACTTGCTCCTCTCACTGGGGTATTCATTATGGCTCTTACAAATCTGGAAACAGAGACTTATCACAATTAATGAAGGTTAGGAAGCTCTGGGTTAGAGTTAGAACTACTGAAGTTCCTGAAAGTCCTCCAAGCAGCTCTGTTGCTGGGACCCCAGGCTGCTGCTGCAGAAGCCTCCTTAGAGATAATTTAAGCAGAATGGATCTCAGGAGAATAAGAGTATTCTTTTGCTTAGCCTCTGAAGAAGAGAGACAAGGGAGAGCAGGCCATATAACAGCTCTCTGTATGAAGACAGCTCAGAGAAGAAAAGGAGACTCATGAGAGTGGTAGTCAAGAAAAGACTGAGGATCATAAACTTGACAAGGGAAAAATGCAGAAATTTCTCTGCTTCCATGTGTCTGGGTAATTGGGCATCAATTTACCTATCAAAGATGCCATGCAGTACTTCAAGCAACTTGAAAGAAAAGTATTGGGTAAAAATCAACTGAGTGTTGACATCTCATTTTTAAAGGCTAACTGTTCACACACGAATGATTGCACAGAATACTAAAGACCAACCTCCTTTTCCATCTGGATGATGGATCTATAAGGAGAATGCATTCATACCACTAGCAGAGTACTTTCAAATAGACACAATAATCTTTCTTGCTGCTCTCTTCTCTTTTGTGGTGTCATTAAACATTTGATTAACACTGACTTTCAGGCCTTCCCCCACACTGGCTCCTTGTTTAGCAAATTCACTGAAAAATCCCCAGGCTGTCCACTTACAATCAACAGAGTTCCTAGGGGTCAGGGGAACAGCCAGTGTGTCTGAATTAAGACATTCTAACGTGAACTGGCAAACCCACTTATCTGAATGCCTGCTACAGCAATCAGGATCTGGCTGTCTCACTGGAGCAGGGCAGGGATATCTCCACCTCTGTGTCCACCTCCCATCTTCTCTAATGCTCCCAGCAGAGAGGAGAATCTTGGGCTTCCAAGTTCGTTTTCTGTTCAGCCCATTTCCACATGGCATACACCTTCCTGCTGTTTCTACCTCCTCTTCTGATTGCCAACTCTATTATCTCCATCAGAAATTTGATCCTGTTAAAAGTACTGTGGAGTATTATTTTTCTATTTTTTTAAATAGAGCTTTCCAGTTTCCTTTGGGCCATTATGTTTTCCTGAAGCAGTGCTTTGCCTTCAGTCATTAATATTTAATGTGACTAGAAGTTTTCACAAAAACCTATTGAGATGCACATACTTTAGGGTGGCAAAGTGGTATTTAATGATCTCGGGTGGGTACACTAATTCAACCTACCCATGAGGGAAGGTGACCTCCTGGTCCCTTTGCCTCTGTGTGTACACTTATATAATAGAAACTTCTTTCCATTTAAGAAAATATTCATTCACCATAGAAGAGAAGACTATAAATTTTTTTCTAACATCATAAAAGTAACAAATGATTTCTAATAAATTGGAAAACAATATAAAAATACAAGTATGAAAATGTGTACATAAAATGAATGTCTATTGTGGCATTGGTAGAATGAGAAAATAAAGTAGGAATGACCCAAATGTCCAATAATAGAAGACTGGGTAAATAAATTAGATTACAAATTTATATAATGGAATACTTTGTAGTCAGTAGGAATGATGATGTAGATCTATCTTTACTGACATTGAAAGATGCCAAGATATATTAATATATGAAAAAAATCAGGCTACCATAGTAGGTACACTGACTCAATTGTTTTTATTAAAAAAATATACACACTGGCAAAAAAGCCAGAAAAGGTATACAACAAAATGTTATTGGAAGTTTTCTCTGGGTGTTGTGATTGTAATTTTTCACATCCTTTTCCACATTTTTCTTCACTGCCTAAATTTTTTAAAAGCATGCACAGAAAAAATTTTTTTAAAAATACTATGGGATTGTAGGTATACAAATTACTTTTACTTGAAATTGCAATTCAAGAAAAAATAATTCCATTCAAGCCCCATCTTTTAATCTAGAGCAGAGGTTGGTAAACTTTCATATGAAGAACCAGATAGTAAGTATTTTAGGCTTTGTAGCCCATGCATTCTCTGTTGTAACTACTCTGCTATGCCCTTGCAGTACTAAAGAAGCTATAGGCAATATGAAAACGACTGGTGTAGCTGTGCTTTGATGACATTTTATTTACAAAAAACAGGCAATGGGCCAAATTTAGCTCACAGGCTATAGATTATCAACCCCTGCTCTAGGCTCTAGGGTGCTAAAGAGAGTAGGCTGAAGTCCCAGGTGCCTTCAGAATTAAGCTGGTTTCCTCTGCCCTCCTGGGTCAGTGCAGGTAATATTATCAATTGTTGCTCTCCAGAGTTGAGGCCAAAATTGTTTGAAGACATCACAGGAACATACCAGTTTTGCTACGTGGGATGAGATACTCCATCCAGGGGCCATGCTTTACCTAAGGCCACCCTGCACACTGACGTGAACACTAGCTCTGCCATAGATAAAGTTATGGTGAGATAAACCCCTAAGTGATTCAAAAGGGTTGAAGAACTCACAATCAAACCACTGAGTGACCTTAGTTATAACCAGAAATTCCAAAAGAATCAGTGCTTCCTGTAGCCCACTAGTATTAACATACTCCATAAACCAGCTTTCTGAAGAGATGGATCATTATAGTCTATCCACAGAAAAGCTTTTAAGGAGTCTTAAAATGTCTAACAACGGCCTAATTTAGGGGTTTTAAAAAGACGTACATAGCTGAAGAAAAAAAAGCAAAAAACTATTACACATGCACACACACACTTCTGAAATGCTTCCAAATTACATAGCTTTCAGATCACTCCAATCCTGCCATCGAAAAGAGTATTAAATCACATTTAATGTTCTGGCCACTCAAAGGTAGTTATCTAAGAATAGAATGTATTAGGTCCAGGATCCAAGGAACCAGAGCCAATTACTCAGGATTGTGGGCTACAGCAGAGCTAGATGTCCTGAATTCCTAACCCAAGAACTTCTAATATACAGCACCACAGATTTACTGAGAGAATCTCAGCACTTTCAGGCAGCCCAGGGCACTTGTAGAACAGCCCACTACAATAGGTCATTCAGGAGAGTAGAGAGTGGGTAAAAGGTGATCTAAGGCGGGCAAAAAAAGGAAAGCAGGACAAAGCCATCAAGAGAATCAAGGAAGTTCAAAGGACAATGTTTCAAAGGTTTAAGAGGGATTGAGGATTGAGTCAAGGTGATGGGTGATGTAACTGTGATCTAAAGGCAAAAGAGAAGATCAGAGAAGGAGTATAGACATGCTGCTAGTACTGCTGTTTCCATTTGATAGAGGAAGGTTAAGTGACTTGTTCAAGGTCCCCATCAGTTATCTTGGAATGCAAATTCACTCTTTCAGTTTCTACTCTGATGTTATATCCCACCATGCCACCTAGCTGCTCGTAACGCTAGTGTTGTTTCTGAAGATTTAAACAACCTAGAAATACTGTGTAGGTGTAGTGTGTAGGTGTGAAATGGTTGCTTGACTCCTCTATGGAGACAGCAGAAATTTTAAGGTGTGCAAACTGAATGCTCTGAAACTTGTAAATGCCAGATTCTGAATCAATGGTGCTGGGACATTCCAGCTGTTCCCAACTAGTGGATTAGGGACAGCATTTCCATTTTAGAGAATGACACTAAAATCACTACAGCTACTTAAGAAGTTCCAATTGTGTAACTTAAATGAACGAATGTAGATGAAAACACAGTGAATAAGAATTACAAAGATGTGGGAAAACTTGGCTTCTAATGTCAGCTCTATCACTAAATTTATTGTATGATCTTGACTAAGTCATTTTCTCTCTCTGGATGTTAGTTTCCTCACTTGTGAGATGAGAGGGTTTGACTTGGTAATCTCTAAGGGATCTTTCACCTCTAACATTTGATGACTCTAATTCCTGGTGTGGCTCCTCTCTTGACATTTATTTTCAAGGATCATTCTGCCATCCACGCGATTTAAGTTTTTGGCAAATCACAGATGGTCTAAAATAAAATCTCCCCCTTGAAGAAGGGAAAAGAACAGGATGTTTGTGCTGAAATGGCTCATGTCAGGTATGACCTTTTTAATTCAGAGCAGCTCTCTAGTGGTTCATTAACTCACCCCATGGGCAGCCCAGCAAGCAAGTACTATTACAAAAGGCCCCAACTGTGTAGCCAGAGAAAGCTGCCCCATTACCTAGTAAAAACAAAGTGGTTTCCTCTTTGTGCCCACACTGGTCAATTTTTAGATCAGGAACATATGATTCTATCACTGAAGGAATCCTGGCCAACTCACAGAAACCCTATGCCAAGTCTAACACTTGCTTTGAGGACTAAGCTGAAGTCCCTTCCACGTGGAAGTGATGGAATTACTTCTAAAAACAGACGGTCCCCAAATTAACAATGGTTTGATTTATATATATATATGTATATATATTACAATTTTTGACTTTATGATGTTGTAAAAGCGATACATGTTCAGTAGAAATTGTAAGTCAAATTTTGAATCTTAATCTCTTCCCAGGTTAGTGATATTCAGTATGATATACTCTCATGATGCCAGGCAACAACAGTGAACCAAAGGTCCTAGTAAGCCATGACATGTCTGGGGTAAACAACTGATACTCTCCAGTGTACTGTGTTGCCAGATGATCTTACCCAACTGTAGGCTAATGTAAGTGTTCTGAGGACGTTTAAGGTAGGCGAGGCCAAGCTATGATGTTTGGTGGGTTAGGTGCATTAAATGCATTTTCAACTTATGATATTTTCAGTTTACAATTAGTTTATTGGCATATAAACCCATTGTAAGTTGAAGAGAATCTCTAATTGATAACAGTGGTACTCTTTTCTAGACTAAAAATGCTTAGAAAATAAATATTAATTATAATAGCCCATTTTTACTGAGTACTTTACATTTTACAACACGTCAATAAATGTATTTTCTTTTATTTTTTAGAGACAGGGTCTTGCTCTTGTATTTTCTCATTTACTTTTTTTGACAACTCATTGAGGGGAGGAGAATAGGTATTACTATCCCTATTTACCTGATAAAGAAACCAGGGCTCAGAGAAGTTAATGACTTATCCTGGGTCTCACAGTAAGCGGCACAGTTGAGAATAGAACCCACATCTTGACTTGTTCAGCTAATTCATTAATACACTTTTCCAACTGTCCTGTTATACTTGTTAGATGTTGTTGGGAATGCAAGTTAAAGATCAGATATTTTAGTATTGAGTTTAGATATTGCAAAGTAATTTTACACTCATTGGAAGGCTTCTGACACAGCTTTAATTTCTCACAATGGGATCAGAGGCTAGGAGAGCTCTGAGAAAATACATATTACACAATGAATTCTACTGCTATATCTACTAGAATCAAAGCAAATATTTACTGAAAATCTATACAACTGACCCTGTGCAAGTGTTGTGGGGACACACAAAAATATAAAACGTGGTTCCTGACCTCACAGATATTCATAAGCACTAAAGCGAGTATACTGAAGTGCTAAATACTGTAGTCACAATAATAAGTGCTACACTGGCGTGGGGAAGAGAGAATTCATGGAGGGAAACATTCATGGAAGAAATGGAATTGAATTAAGCATTTAAGGCATGAGTAGAATTGGCAGAGCGGAGGAGGAGGGTGATTCCAGACTGAAGGGCAAGTAAAGAATATGGGAAAAGAACAGCATGAGTTAAACAGAAGGGGCAGACATACATGAGATTGCGCATCTGTGAGGATACTGACCTGAGAGCAGAGCAGTAAGAAAGTGTCTAATAGAGCCACCATTCCTTCTAAGTACTGAGGCAGGGAGCTGTTCACTCAATTAAAATGGCATTGAAGGGAGACATAATGATGGTTAAGAGTCTGGCTCTGGAGTTAGATAAATCTGGGTTTGAGTTCCAGGATTACCACTTACTTGTAAAATCTTGGGTTAATTAATTAACCTCTTGGGGCTTAGCTTCCTTTTCTGTAAAATGGGAACTGCAATGAAGAGCCTATGATATAATCACACCAAGGACTGCGCAAAGTGCTGGCACATGGTAAGCACTCATTAAATGGGAGCTATAATAAAGGTGGTCTAATGAATAAGACTTCATTTTTATAACTATGTTAAGACTTTTCGTATGGATTAAACTCAAAAATTTTTAAAAATTGGTCCCTTTAATCATCAATATCTATTCTTCCTTTTTTCATATGTGAAAAAAATTGGTCCTACCACTTACTTTAATATTTTATTCAAATTCTGATTCAAAAAACGATGAAGACCATAGTTGTGGGGACAGAGTAGGAGATGGTGTTAAATAGAAAAGTTATGGTCAGATCCTGCAGGACCTTCATAGTCAGTCTGAAGAGATTGCCATGTGTGGAATACATATGTCTTCGATTAAGAAGATCCCCCTTTGGGAGGCTGAGGTGAGTGGATTGCCTGAGCCCGCGGGTTCGAGACCCGCCTGGGCAAGCGAGACCTCATCTCTACAATAAAATCAAAAAATTAGCCGGGCGCGGTAGCGCGCGCCTGTAGTTCCAGCTACTTGGAAGACTGAGGCGGAAGGATCGCCGGAGCCCAGCAGGTCGAGGCTGCGGGGGCCGGGAGCGGCCACTGCACTCCAGTCTGGGCGATTTATTTAGAACCAAAGAAAAAAAAAAAAAAAAAAAAAAAAGAAGAAAGATCTCCAGGAATAAGCTCAAGGGCAGTTAGAAAACTGCTGGCAAAAGTGGTCCAAGGCTGTAAACTGCTCATCCTTTTCTCCAACCACTTGACACTCTGAGCTCCTTTCATTTTCTCCATCTAAGGAGCATTTCTTCAAGGATGGTATGCTAAGCACATTTGCCTACCCTCATATATTTCCTGATAGATGGGATGTTTGGATCAGCATTTTATCCTGTGGATAATCACTTTCTATTAAGAGGCCAGGGACATCTAAGCAAAGGGTCAGATATACAGAGGAGTAGTCTGAGAAACTGCAGGGAAGTAAATCCCTGACTTGAGTGAAGTAGGAGAAAATATAAGGTGCCAGCAACACATTCCCAGGAAAGAGCAACTGTTACCTGAGCCTGGAAGGTCATGAATGCGGTGCATGCTTTCAAAATAGGAGTCCAGGGACATCGCAGTAATTACCAACCAGTGAGCCTCCCCGAAGTACCAGAAAAACAGATGGATACACTAATTAAAGGGGGAGAAAGAACAATGCAATCTTTAAATGTGAGGAACTCAAGAGAGTCAAAGTAGGTCTGTTTCCAATAAAGAAAATTGTCCTGTTAACTCAATAGCTCTAACCACCCTCAGAAATCTATGCCAAATCTGGAGTTTTCAAATAGACTTCAAATATAATTTTCCTTTGTCCAGGTTGAAGTAATGAAAGTTTGGAAAGCCACCCTCTATGACCACATGTACCATAATTCTTATGTTTTATTCCCTTTATTTTTAAAGAAGGGGGAAACTCAGATTCTAAAAGTGACAGCTTGCTGAGCTTCTTGGTTGTCACCGTTTAATGAATGGCTTATTAAACAGATGATGTATAAGCACTTGGAAAGTAAGTGCTGACCAGCAAAGTCAGTGTAAGAACATGTCTGGTTAAGTACAGATAATTTCCTTTTTTATTCTTTAAAAGGGTTACTAGAATGACATCTTTACAGCAAACCTTTCACAACTACCTTATAAAAAGAGGCGGAGAAATGTGTATCAGATGATAACTTAGTTGGATTCCTAACTGGTTGAAGTTCTGTGATCGAAGAGTGATGATGAATGGATTGACAATTTGGAGGGAGGTCTCTAATAGTTGCTATAGGGCTCTCTACCTGCCCATGTCTTGCTTAATATTTTAATCTATGATTTTTGGATAAAGGTATAACAAACTTCCTTGTTAAAACTGTAGATAAGACAAAGTTGGTGAGCATACTTAACTTACCTGGAAATAGCACCGATTTTCAAAAATCATTGCCACTTCCATTTATAAAGTGTCTCCTAGGCAGTATGGTACATAAACTGTCTCATCAAAATCTTTTTTTAAAAATTAAATTTTTTTTTATTTTAAAGATGTGGGGTACAATCCAGGGGTAGGTTTACAAATGTTCATTATGTAGGTACCCTTGTTGATGAGGTGTACCCCCACCACCTCAGAATCCCACTATTACCCAACCCACAACCCTCCCCAGCAGTTTCCCACTACTGCCAATCCTTTTCTTACAGTATTACAATAATTGTTCAGGGTTCGCTTATGAGTGAGAACATGTGATACTCAGTTCTTTGTTTCTGTGATAGATCACTCAGTATTATAGACTCTAATTCCATCCAGGTTGCTGTGAAGATCATAATTTTGTCCTTATTTATGGCTATGCAACATTCCATCATGCATATGTAG
>CAUYQG010001357.1:0-11217 GCA_963574415.1 Tarsius wallacei
TCACCAAGGCCTCAACCTCCTGGGTCCAGTCTATCCTCCTGCCTCAGCCTCCCAAATAGCTGGGACTACAGGCGTGTACCACCCCACCCAGCTACTTTATTTTTATTTTTAATTTTTTTGTAGAGATGAGGTCTTGCTATGTTGCCTAGTCTGATCTCAAACTCCTGGGCTCAAACAAACCTCCCGCCTTGGCCTCCCAAAGTGCTGGGATTATAGACGTGAGCCACTGCACCTAGCCTCAGATTGGACTTTTAAAAGCTTCTTAATGCTAGGAAGTTCACAAAGGCAGATTTCAGACTTCACCTGCAATACCTACAGATTTAGGTGAATTCCTCTTTTTTTTTTTTTTTTTGAGTTGGAGTCTCACTCTGTCACCCAGACTGGAGTGCGGGTGGCCGGGCCACCGCAGCCTTGACCTGCTGGGCTTTGGTGATCCTTCTGCCTCAGCCTTCCGAATAGCTGGAACTACAGGTGTGCACTACCACGTCGGGCTGATTTTTGATTTATTGCAGAGATGAGGTCTCGCCAAGTTGCCCAGGCAGGTCTTGAACCTGCGGGCTCAGGCCATCCACTCACCTCAGCCTCCCAAGGCGCGGGATTACAGGCTGAGCCACCGAGCCCGGCTAAATTCCTCTTTTCTTGAAGTCCTCAAGATATCTTGAAGTTCCTGGACCTGCCAGGTTGTGACATTTTAAGGTTGGGCACCCTTGAAGCTAGGCATTCTATGTATATTCTTAAATATGATATCCCAGTCAAAGCTCTGATAAGAGAACCAATATTTCCAATTGTATCTTGTTATAAAAAGAACAAATCCTTATTGTCCTTATGCAAATAACTATATTACCACAAAGATAAGAATACTTACAAATAGTTTCTGAATACTGAATCAAGTAGGGAGAAAAAATAAAATGTTTCAATTTTTTGTTAATAAAAGTATAACTTACCAAATTGCTTTATAGATAGCTTAAAAGAGGTTTCTTCCTTAAATCTGTAAAATTAAACATTAAAAGAATAAGCAAAATTTCAAAATAAAAGCCCATAATTATTCTTCATCACTTCATTCAGTCTCTTGTAATTAATTCTTGTTCTATTTGATCTTGGTTAGAAGTTTTACAAGCCCATCATTTTCTTCGTTAGAGTTATGGAAATTCTTACCCAGTCTAATGGTGAGATCTTAAAGTGATCAGAAACCTGTACTTGTCCTTTCCATGAGCCTTCTTGAAGACACAACAATTTTCGATTATAGTTGCTTGCAAAACAAAACAAAAGACTTCAAAAAAGCATTTGAATAAATAAATTAACTATGAACAAGATTTAAAATGGCCATGAGTTCATTATGATAGTGATGCAACTCACAAGGAAATTTGGTCATTTCTGTGGCATATTTTAATATAACCAGAATTATGGCTGATAACATATTCAATTTCTAGGAATCTCATAAAATTTGGGGAGCACTCATGTCAATAACATACCCATAAATACTTAAAGAAGGTTTAGCATCACTTATTACTTAATAATGCCTTCCATAAGGTTTAACCTATCAAGTATACATAATTAGTTTATTATATCTCTTTAACAAGGTGAGAGACACATCCTTCATAGCTTTTCAGGGGTTAAGTAGGAGATCCCAAAGTTAATTTAGACAAAACAAAACAAAAAACAAAAACAAAAAACTAAATTTAGGATTTTATTTTGGAATATTTGTCAAAAAAAGGTCAAAAGTTTAAAAACACTTGATCAAACATGATTGTTTAATCGGAGTGACAGTAAAGGATTTTTTTTTTTTTAATTGGAGTCTCACTCCGTCTCCCAGGCTGGAGTGCAGTGGCACACTCATGGCCACCCCAGCGTCAACCTGCTGGGCTCCAGCGATCCTTCTGCCTCAGCCTTTCAAGTAGCAGAAACTACAGGTGCGTGCTACCACACCCAGTTAATTTAAAAAAAAAAAATTATTGTAGAGACGAGGTCTCATGATGTCGCACAGAAAGTTGAACTGTTGTGAACAAAAACTTAGTTCTTTTACTAATGAAAAAACTTACTTTAAAATTTTTTATTTAGCACCTTGAACTTTTTAAAAAATAGCTGATTCTTAATTTATTGTGGCCAAGAGGGGAAAAAAAAAGTAAAATAGTTGATTTAAAATCTTTGCCTAGTAAAACCAACATCTGGGCTTTCTCATGGACTTAGTTTTATTGATTGCTTTTTTCCTTGTTCCTTAGGATGACTCACAATTTTTTGTTCAAAATAGACATTTAACATTTTCTAATGTGACAACTCTGAAAATCAGATTCTCTCCTCTCTCTAGAGTTCATTACTATAGCTTTTTTGTAGTAGTTTGTTTAGTGAGTTTTTTGAACTGATTTTGTAAAATGTATTATTTGTTATGTGTGGCCACTGAAGTCTCTCTTCTGTTAACATAGTGCCTAGATAGAGATTGGACAGCTAATGATTGGACAGAGATTTTCTTAGATGCCTGGAACCAAAACATTTTCCAGTCTTTGCAGAGGGGCCCCCCCTGTTTGCATGTAGGAGTACGCCTTCAACACTCAGCCAGGCAGTTTTCAATTCTGCTTTAATCTTTTTTTTTTATTTGTTCAGGACTTCAAGGTCAGCTAAATGTGAGATCTTAAGGTCTTCTCAGATTTTTCCTGAGCTTGTGCATAGCCCTGGCGGTGAGCATGGTCTTCTAGTGTCCTCCAACGTAGGAATATGTTGGAGCTTTCCAAGGTCCTTATTCCCCCAAAGTTTCTTATTCTTCAACGTTTCCTCTCAAGCTTCTTGGGCAGTCTGTTGTTTTTTCCCAAGTATTATCCACTGCCTCGGGCAGCAATGAGTAAAACATTTATCTGTAAATGTTTTTGAAAAACTTCCCATGGTTAATGGCTTTTAGCACTGGGGCACTCTTACAGCTACTGCAGCCTCTACCTGCTGTGCTCAGGTGATCCTTCCACCTCAGCCTTCTAAATAGCTGAAACCACAGGTGCATGACACCATGCCCAGCTCATTTTTGATTTATTGTAGAGACGGTCTTGCCTGTTAGCCCAGGCTGGTCTCAAACCCCTGGGCTCAGGCAGTCCTCTTGCCTCAGCCTCCCAAAGTGCTGGGATTACAGGTGTGAGCCACCGTGCCTGGCTGAATTTCAAATATTTTTAAAGGTCTCCTGTCATTTATTTTTGACCCAAGAGTTGTTTCGAATTATGTTATTTGTTTTCCAAGTAGTTACAAATCTTGTAAATAACTGTTATTAACTTCCAGAGATTATTAATCCTGAGGCCACATAGCACACACAAGTTATTATTCTTTTTAAATTTGTTGACATTTATTTTATTATCCAGGATATTCTGTCTGGATGAATGTTTTGTGTACACTTGAAAAAACATGTTCTGCTACTATTGAGTGTATTGTTGTATAAATGTGTATTAGAGTTGGTTGATAGACCTTTTCAGGTCGTCTATATTCTTACTGATTTATTTGCTTAATTGTTTTATCAGTTACTGAGAGAGGAGTGTTGAAAATCAACTATAATTGTGGGCTTGTCTATTTCTTCTTTTAGTTTTAATGGTTTTTGCTTTATACATTTAAAAAGTTTTATTAGGTGCATATACATTTAGAATTGTTATGTCTTCTTTATGAATTGCACTCTTCATCATTAAGTTTTATCCTCTATTCTTGATAACATTCCATTTTCTTAAGTCTTTTCAGTAGGGCTTTCATGGCACACCTTTTTTCATTTTTAAATTTTTAACCAACGGTATTTGATAAGTCAAAGAAACTCAGAAAAAATATAAGGAAAAGTTGTTAAGCCTGATCCCACATTCCTGGCTGATGTAATTAAATGGAGAGTAAAACCAGTCATAGAGCTAGGAACAGGCTTATAAGAGGAAAAATATATCAGATTTTGACCTGTTCTGTTCTCAGTGTGAATTGAATATTTGAGGGGGGAAAAACTGGAATTATCTTTTAGAGAATGGGCCCCTTGAACAGGCTTCCCCCATTAGGTAGGTAAGTGTTCTAAGAACCCATCAGCATCAGTGTACCAGCTAGTGTTGTTGGGAGAGGCTGTGTTCGGCTTCAGAGAATATTTTTTGGAGATTCTTTCAATGTGCTTGCCCATTTCATGATGGAAAGTTTCTGAGTGCACCTGCCCACACTGCATTGAGTATTCAGCGGTTTTTGACCAAAAATGGCATGACCTCCATGTCCCACTCTCCCTATTCACCTAATCTCTCCTTGAGCAACTTTTTTTTGTTTGTTTCCTGGATGAAAAAAGTCCTTGAAAGGAAACATTTTGCCTATGTAGAAGAGGTAATATAAAAAATGGCAGAAGCACTAAAAGGCATAAAAATTAACGAGTTCAAAAACTGTTTTGAGCAGTGGAAAAGCATCTTGACAGGTGTGTTACATCAAAAGAGAGTACTTTGAATGTAACTAAAGTTGAAACAGGTACAAATAAAAACACAATTTTTTATAAATAAATTCATTTTTTAGGGGGTTTCCCCCATACAGGTAAAGATATTGATAAAATGAGTCAAGCCTTGGGAGAGAGATATGCCTGGAGATATATTCTTGTGAGTCAATGGGAATAAATAACAAAGGATCAAAGGCAAAATTCTGAGAAACAAGACTACTACAAGTTCCTGGATGGAGGGGAAACTGGCAGAGAAGACTGAAAAAAGAGTGAGTGATCTGAATATAAAAGAAAAAAGAGAGATTATGTTGACTCATATGCTAGGGACACACAAGAGTTTTGAAAAGGTGGATATGGACAAACACTTTTAAAGTTTGGAAGTACTGGGTAACATGAGGTTATTAGGAACTTTTTTTCAGAGCAGTTTCAAAGTAGCAATATAGTAGTATAGTAGCAATATAGGAGCCAGATTGAAGTGAATATGGGAATAAAGGGCTGAAGATGCAATAGTAATGTACATTACTTTAAAAACAGCTTAAACAACTTTGACAAAACAAAGGGAAGGAGAAAGAAAGGAGGAAAAGAAGGCAACTTGAATAATGCCCATTATCCCCTTCTCTGCCTGGCTCTCATGTCTCTCCCAAGATTCGGCCACAGAAAAGGTTTCGGTCAGAAATCCTAAGATAATCTTACATTATGAATAGATGTGCTCTATAGTTCTCCATATATACCTTTGTCATGGTACTTATCACAATATATTTTAATTGTGTTTTTATTTTTTCTACTAGGTATTTTAATGGTGTCTTCTTTATTTTTTCTACTAGATGGTACTTGAGAGCAGGGACTATCTTTGTAACACCAATGCTCAATTAGCATGATGTCTGGCACACAGTAGGTGCCGAATTCAGGTTTAATGAATGGATAATAGACAGATGTAGTCACACATAGGCTGAGAAGAAGGAGCCGGAGAGAGAAAGATATTAAACATAGAGAAAGGAGAGCCTGGATGTCACTGATGGAGCAATGTCTTTAGATCTGCCAAAGAGGATGGAATTGGTGCACAAGTGATCAGTCTTAAAAATCAGCAAGGGATATGTGTTCATCTCAGATTGCCATGGAAATGTGAGAAGATGAAGGAATCGGTCAGTACTAAAGGCAGCGGCTTTGTTTTCCTTTTCTTTTTTCCCTGTAAAGGATGGGAGGGCAGGGAGTAGGAAGGCAAGAGGAAAAGGAACAGAAGATTGGGGAGAATGGCAAACACTTGGAATGAATATTTTGGGGGATGAGAAAGAACCCTGATTACGAAAAGATAGCTGAAACTGGAAGTTTCATCTTTGTCGTGGCTTGGAGATTGTAGTGGCTCCAGATTTTAGAATCTGAGGGGATTTTTCAAAGATTGATACAGGGTTGGGGACTTGCTGTGCAGATGTGTTAGGCGCACAATTCAAGGGGATTCATTTTAGAAAGAAGGAAGGGATGTGTCTGAGAGCGTATTGAGATTTTGCTGCGGGTATTTAAAATGAAAGCCCATGAGTAGGTAAGGGAAGAAGATGCTAGACTGGGGTATCTATCCCTTCGGGACTCCACACAAGTTTGTACCAGGGCGGGCCGGGTTTGCGGAGGACCAAGCTCTAACCGATGTGGCCGGGTTTGCGGAGGACCAAGCTCTAACCGATGTGGCGTGGCTACAGCAGCTCTCACAAAATCTAGAAGGTGGGGGAGCTAGCGTACAAGGAGACTCGGTGGAGTAACGGAGACGGTAGTGCGGCCTTTTGATCTTCACCCACATGTCAGTCCCCTGCACGAATAGGGGCCAGAAACGAAGGTGGAGTCTCCCCTCCCCCAGGACGCGGGGCAAGGCCTGAGCCGGAAGTTTCTCGTCCTACCCGGAAGCAGAGCTGTGCGGCCGGGACGCCGCCGTGGAGCCCCCGCCTCCTTGCCTCCCGGCCGCTGCGTGGGGAACCTGGGTCGCGGCGGCGCCGGGTTCCCCTGATGCTCCCCGGCGGGCGGCGGCGGCAGAGGCGGCAGGAGGATGACCTCTCCCCGGGAGCGAGGTGCCGACCTGGCCCGTTTCTACACTGTCACCGAGCCCCAGCGACACCCGAGGGGGTACACAGTGTATAAGGTCACCGCCCGGGTGAGTGTCGGGCGTGGGTAGAAACCTGGATCGGGACCTGAGGTGGGGGTCCTGGTGTGAGGCTCCCTGACCCTGGGTCAGAGCCGAGGGTAGGACTAGGTGCGCCTGCTGTCGGGACACGCTCGGAGGTAGGGACTTCTGGAAGGCTAGCGCGGTGGCTGAGTGTGGGATGCTCAGGGCTCTATTGGAGTAGGTCGCGGTAGAGTCCTCATTGCGGGGTGGGGCAGTGGTTGGTGGTTTTAAATAGATGACTCAGCCTCCATCCCATTTGGACTTTCTCTTTTGAGTTTGAAATTTGCAGAAGTGCCTTTGCTTGCTCCAGAGTGGAAATGCATACTTAAAAATGCTAATTTATGTATTCCTTGGCTTACATAATCGAAGATATTTCTTCTGTTGACCTTTTTTTCAGCATCAGGTTTGTTCTGAGGAAGACAGACTCTTGGGAAAGATGTCAGTGTTAGGCCACCAGCCTAAGAGCTCTGGATGTGATCTGTGTCTTTGCCTCTTGAGTTTTAAATGGTTTTCAGTAGGAGACATGAGAAAAATCTATTTAGGGTGTCTTCTGTGCGTTTCTTTGAGGGCACATTTAAAAGTTGGAAGGTTCCTTTACATCAAATAACTGATCCAGGTTTTAGTACCCATTTTGTTTCGTTCTTGCATTTCAGAGAGAGTCTTCGTCTCCCTTCTAGGAAAGTAATAAAATTATATAAGAATTTATGTGTGTATGCATGAATGTGTGTGTACTAGTCATTTTATACACATCACCCAATTTAATTCTCATTTTAATACAAGGAAACAAATGCAAGGAAGTTTAGTAACTTACCAAACTTTACATTGCAAGACAGTAGCAGATCTGGGATTTGAAACCAGTTCTCCTTAACTCCAAGATATGTAAAATGTTAAGAATCGACTTCACCCTTATTACTAAATTTTAAGACAAGAGATACAGGTTAAGTAGTGATAGTACAGTACACACTTGGGGGATGTAGTAAGTTAGCGAGCTCAAGAGGTAGACATTGAGAAGAACCCTAGTTGGGTGTGGAAGCTCACGCCTGTAAATCCCAGTACTTTGGGAGGCAGAGGCGAGAGGATTACTTGAGCCCATGGGTTCAGGACCAGCCTGGGCAACATAATGAGACCTCGTCTCTACAATAAATAAAAAAATTAGATGGGTGTGGTGGTGTACGCCTGTATTTCTAGCTACTTGGAAGGCTGAGGTGGATCGCCTGAGCCCAGCAGGTTGAGGCTGTGGTGGCCGTGAACACGTCACTGTACTCCATTCTGGGTGACAGAGTGAGATTCGGATTCAAAAAAAAAGAGAGAGAAGAACCATAAAGGTTAAGTAGTTTTAGATTAGAGGTTGGGGCGTGGGGGTGGATTGGGACCTGAGGGTTTGAGGTGGGGGCCCTGGTGTGGGGCTACCTGACCCTGGATCACAGCTGAGGGTTGACACTAGGTGCACCCACTGCCAGGTCACGCGCAGAGGTAGAGACTTCCATGTGGCACATGGAAATGGTGCACGATTCAGACAAATGTGAGAAGGTGGGATGGATGAGCAATCTGTTTAAAGAAAATGAGACCAGGCCTGGTTACTGCAGATAGTCCTAATGAGAATAGGAGGAAATTTGTTGCCCCTGTTTGCAGTAAGCTTGTTTTATAGGTGGAGTGTTAGTTTCAGGTTGTGTAAGGAATTTTGTGAGATTAAGGGGCCTTTATTATGCCATTCTTGAAGCCTTTCGAGTCATAGAGTCCTTCAAAAATCTAGGCTTAGTTTCCTAACATAAGTTTGTGGAATCAGAACAGTTTTCAACATACGTAATATTCCCCTGACAGCACCCTGTTTATTCTCTATTACAACACAAAAATTATATTGTATTATTCTATGTGTATGTCTGTGTTGTAGTTTTAGAGCAGCTCTATCATTGATATTTGTTTCCTTTTATGTCACTAATAAGTCAGCACATGGCACACAGTGCTGAAAACATTGATGAATGTTTTCCTCTCCATTGTAGGCAGCACACCCCTAAATACTATGAGGGCTATAAGGCTATATAAAGCAGGGATCTTCCTTTCAAGGACATTCATGTTAGAAGACTTCACTGTACTTAAAAAGAAGACAGAATAAGACAGAAGTTGTTAAGAGCCATAAGATACTTCAGAAAAGAGCTGTCAGAATTCAGAAGAAAGGTTGCTTTTGGATCAAGGGATTGTGGTATATGTACCAATTAAGATAGGTGGTGAAAGGTGGGAAGAACCCGGAAGAACGCAGAAAAGCAGAGAGCATAAAAGGTGTAAGTTTGAAGAGATAGAGCCCATAAAGGCCTGGATATGAATGTGTGTGAGACTTGAATAGGAAGCCCTGAGTAAGATAATTGCTTGAATTCTTACAAATTCAGATCTTATGTCTCAATCTGTAAACTATTTACTGATCTAACTTCTATGTGACAGTTTAAATTAGAAGATAAGATAGCACATTGCCTTAACCAAATTAATATAATATGCATGCTACATACTGAACTATTCGAACTTGAGAATTGATTACATTGCCTTTTTTTCTCCCTGTAAATGTTTATGTCCTCATTTATGGCTTATGTTACACATTTCTTAAAATTTAAGTTTTGAGGGTCAACATGGAGATGTACTTTTAAAATAACTGTGTTTAATACATAAAACAAGTAAAATACTTATCTTTTGAGAGTTAAAGAGAAAAACATCTTTTCTCAGGAGAATTAACCGGGTAAGCATTGCTCTCCTGAGAGAACTTAATGATATAAAAATTAGGAATGTCTTCTATATGTTTCTTATGACTGGTTCAATTCTAGCTTTAAGGAACAATTTCTATATTTTTGATTCTTGCAGTGTTACTTCTGTAGAGTAGAATTAGAATAATTGGAAGTACCAGTGTTAAATTTTGGATAGCAGAAGAGGTTTTTCATTTTTTAAAACTTCTTTGTGCTTTTTTTTTGCTGTTCTCTGGAACATGGCAAGCTTAGATAATTTTGAGGCCAATTACAAGCATGCTAACAGATTCCCTAGTTAAACTGTTGCTTCTTACTTTTTATCTAGAATAAGTACCTCATTCAGAATTAGAAAATTCTTTTGTAAATTTCCTTTGATTCTTTAGTTGAAGGAGATACAGGTATACAAGAATCATCAGCAATGATTTTGGTTGTGTCATCATGCTAAATTTACACAATTCTAATGTAATACAGAGTTATCAGTAACATTAAATGAATGGTAATTCTTTCCTGTATTCTTCCCATGAGTATGGAAAGCAAAAGTATGCTTTTATTCTTAAAAGTGCTACCTTATGACTTTTTTGTTTACATTGAGGCATGATTTACATACAATAAGATGCACTGATTTTAAGTGAACAATTTTATGAGTTTTGACAAATGAATACAGTTGCGTAACCACAGTCATCACTGCACAAGTTCCCTCAAGCGCCTTTATAGTTAGTCTCTTCTTTCCACCCCATCTCTAATTAACCACTGATTTGCTTTCTGTGATTATAGATTAGATTGCATTTTCTAGAATTTTGTATGAAATGGATCACACGGTATGCACTTATTTTTTGGTCTGGCTTCTTCCACTCAGCACTATTATTTGAGATTTATCCATGTTGTTGTATGTTTTCATTCCCTTTTGTTACTGACTGGTGTTCCATTGTATGGTTATAGTTCATTTTCTCCATTTACCTATTGGTGGATATTTGGGTTGTTTCCAGTTTTTGTATATTATGAATACAGCTATTATGAAATTCATGTACAAACCTTTTATGGATATTTGGTTTCATTTCTCTTGATACCACACTGCTTCGTTTACTGTAGCTTTATACTAAGTCTTGAAATTAGGTAGTCTAAGTACTCTTTCTTTCTCAAAATTGTTTTGGCTGTTCTAGATTGTTTGTATTTGCATATAAAATATAGAATCAGTCTGTCAAGTTCTTAAAAAATGCCTATCCGGATTTTGATTGGGATTGCATTGAGAATGTAAGTCAATTTCAGAAAAATTGATGTCTTAACAATATTGAGTCTTCTGATTCATAAACATACATATCTCCTCACTTATTTAGCTCTTCTTCCACTTGAGCAGCACTTTGTCATTTTTAGAGTACAGTCTTGCACATATTTAATGTATGTGGAATCCCATTGCATCGTTAGGCAAAGGTAGAAGGATCACTGAGACCAGGAGTTCAAGACTGGTCTGGGCAACATAGTGAAACCTCATCTCTAGAACAACAACAAAAAAAAATTACCTAGGTGTGCTGGTACTTAGTTACTTGAGAGGCTGAGGTTGGAGGATCACTTGAGCCCAGGAATTCGAACTTATAGTAAAATATGATGGTGCTACTTCACTCCAGCGTGGGTGACAGAGCAAGACCCTACCTATCTCAAAAAAAAAGTAATTTGGGTTTCTTTTTAAGCCATGAGAATGCATGAAGTCCTCATTTTACATAGCTAATGTTTTTTGAGTGATAACAGCAAGCACATGGTACTTATTATGAGTCAAACACTTTATATAAATTAAGATATTTATCACAGCAGCCTAGTGAGTAGGTACTGTTATTATTCTCACATTATCAATGAGGAAATTAGGGCACAGAGAAGTTCAGCAACTTGTCCAAAGTCACACAGCTAGCAAGTGGTTGAGTCTACATTTGAACCCAGGT
>CAUYQG010001359.1:0-21947 GCA_963574415.1 Tarsius wallacei
ACTCCCTACAGAAATCTGGTGCTGAAAAGAGAGAAATAGAGGAGCAGTTGCACAAACTCTTTAACCAAGAGCATCTAGTGGTAAGAAATGGTGTTTCCTAGAAGGAATATAGTCCTGTGGATTAATGAGAATGACTTGGGAAGACCCTTTGGGTCCCCTCCCACTGTGGGAGCTTTCCTGTCCTCTCAATAAATCCTGCTTTAAAAAAAAGAAAAAAGCCGGGCTCGGTGGCTCAGCCTGTAATCCCAGCACTTTGGGAGGGCGAGGTGAGTGGATTGCTTGAGCCCGCGGATTCGAGACCCGCCTGGGCCACTTGGCGAGACCTCATCTCTACAATAAATCAAAAATTAGCCGGGTGTGGTAGCGCGCGCCTGTGGTTCCAGCTACTCGGAAGGCTGAGGCGGAAGGACCGCCGGAGCCCAGCAGGTCGAGGCTGCGGTGGCCGGGAGCGTGCCACTGCACTCCAGTCTGGGTGACAGAGTGAGACTCCAACTCAAAAAAAAAAAAAAGAAAAAAGAAAATGACTTAAAGTTGACCTGAAAATATTGTAAATCCTTCTCTAAGTAAAGTAGAATACTGGTGTATTTGAAATAAATTTATAAAAACAAATTCTAGATCTTCACTATCAATAGATTCCTTCCCCCCTCCCTTCCTTCCCTCCTTCCTTGTCAGGGTCTCACTCTGTCACCCAGGCTGGAGTGCAATGGCACAATCATAAGTCATTACAGCCTCAACCTCTTGGGCTCAGGTGATCCTTCTGCCTCAGCCTTCCAAGTAGCTGGGACTATGGGCGCATGCTACCACACCCAGCTAATTTTTATTTTTAAATTTTTTATAGAGGTGGGGTCTTGCTATGTTGCCCAGGCTGGTCTCGAACTCTTGGGCTTAAGCAATCCTCCTGCTTCAGCTTCCCAAAGTGCTGGGATTACAGATGTAAGTCGCTGTGCCCAGCCATAAATTTCTATTTTAAGTTTTATAGCCTAACTTCAGGGCAATTGTATAACTTATTATGATATTTTTCTTCTTAGCTTTTATTTAGACTAGGTGTGAGCTAATATGACAAATGATTTTCTTACATACTGAGTACCCGCCCAACAATTTTTTTTTCTTTTTGCATTAAATCAGTTCTCTCTGAAGGGATATTTACAGTTTAAATTGTTATATGGAGTTTTTCTAGTTGAAAACATTTAAGTCTCATGTCTATTTTGTCTACGTACCCTCTGTGATTTAAAAAAAAAAAATTACCTGGCTGGGCGTGGTGGCTCACGCCTGTAATCCCAGCACTTTGGGAGGCTGAGGCAAGAGGATTGCCTGAGCCCAGGGTTTGAGACCAGCCTGGGCAATTTGGCCAGACCTCGTCTCTACAATAAATAAAAAAATTAGCCAGGAATGGTGGCGTGTGCCTATAGTTCCAGCTACTTGGAAGGCTGAGGTGGAAGGATTGCCTGAGCCCAGCAGGTCGAGGTTGTGGTGGCCCAAGAACATGTCACTACACTCCAGCTTGGGCAACAGTGAGACTCTGACTCAAAAAAAAAAAATAATAATATGTACACTCATATTGAAAAGAGTAGATTTTCTTTTCTCTTGGCTTTTGTTTGGATTACTTTGTTTTCTTTTTGGGATTGGTATTTCTTAATTATATTGTCCAGATTTTGGGGGTCACATTTGTGTTAGATGACTAGATTCAAATCTTTTGATGTATTATATCTTAAATATTAAGCTTTAGTTTTATTTATGGGTATCATTTTTTAACTAGAAGAATCTACCTTTGTATTTGTGAAGCTATAATCACAGAAATTATTAAAACACAAAAGTACTTAAATTATGAACCCTTGAAAAAAATCTTATGGCCCAAATCTCACTACTCTCAAATTCTGAAATCAGAGGTTGAGGTGTTGAGGGTTTTATGAATTTAAAGTCTTTAAATTTTATGAATTTAAAGTCTGCCTCAAAAGAGAATATTATTCTCTTTGAATATTATTCTATTTGAAGCAAGCATATAGAACAGTGTTAAAGGTTCTATGATATTTACATTTCTTTAAAAAATGTTTTGTAAAAAGCACAACATAAAAGTGAACATCTTAACTACTAAGCATACAGTTCAGCAGTGTTAACCATGTTCATAGTGTCATGCAATAGCATATTTGCATTTCTGACTCTAGTGAAGGTATCATGCTTTTTCTCTGCTTATTCCTGTTACACCATGGACTTTAAAAAATCTGCCTCCTTTTAAAAACAGATATATAAGGGCTATGTTGATGATCCCCGGAATACCGATAATGCCTGGATGGAGACAGAAGCTGTGAACTACCATGATGAGACAGGTAATTTTGCATTTATATGTATTAAACTGACTGGGATTAAAGAATCAATTTAAGCCAGTAGCCTATTATAGCACAACTAGATCTGGACTATTTGAGCATCTTAAGCCAATTAACTTATGATTGTAGGATAGTATTTATATAAAAGCAAAATTATTTGCATTGAAAGAATGCATAGAGGAAAACCAAACATTACCACCAAGGACTAAATTAACTTTCTTTCTCTTTCTTTCTTTCTGTCTTTCTTCCTTTCTCTCTCTCTCTCTCTCTCTCTCTCTCGCTCTCTCTCTCTCTCTCTGTCTCTGTCTCTGTCTCTGTCTCTGTCTCTACCTGCTGGGCTCAGGCAATCTTTCTGCCTCACCCTCCTGAGTAGCTGGGACTACAGGTGTGTGCCACCACTCCCGGCTAATGTTTTTTTTTTTTTTTAATTTTTTTTTATTGTAGAAACAAGGTCTCGCCAGGTTGCCCAGGCTGCTCTTGAACCCCTGGGCTCAGGCATTCCTCTTGCTTCTGCCTCCCAAAGTGCTGGGATTACGCCACCACGCCAAGCTTGTTTTATATAATTTATTAGGGGACTAGAGTGGGGAGTACAAGAACCTTTCATGTGTTCTTGGTTCTGATAAAGATCATCATCATGTTAAAGAAAATTGTTATTTAGATATTTCAGTTTAGCTTTTGGATTTAGATTTGCTTTTAAATTCTGTTTCCTCTTTATTGATGGTTGCATGTTGTAGTTGCTGTGAACATGCACGAAGAGCTATAATTTTAGTATTGGAATTTAGAAACTTTTGTGCTAAAATAGCAGGTAAATTCTTTTTTCCTATGAATTAGCTTTATTATTTTATTATAGAGGTGTTATAAATGTAAAGATAATATGTGTTTGTTTATTGGAGGTTGTTTAGAAAATACATGCTGTAAGGAGAAGAAATATAAAAAGCATCATTTATTTCATTACCTAAATATAACTACTGTTAATTAATTAACATTTTGGTGTATCTTTTTCCAGACTTCATTTAGCTGTTTATTTTTAGCAATCTGAGCTTATACTGCACATTCTGCTTTGTTGTTTGATGTTTTCACTTAAAAATATGTTGTGGACCTCTCTCCATGTCAGTATATATAGATCTGCTTCATTTGTTAGGACTGTGTGGGAGTCCATTGTGTATCTATACCATCATTTATTTAATCTGTGCACTATAGATGGAAAGCTTGCTTATGTTCATTTTAAAAAAATGCTAAAGTGCATTAAAGACCTTTAAATAATGTCTTGAATACTTTAATAGGCTTATCTCTTTCCTTAGGATAGGCTCTTTAAAGAGAACATTGCTGCATTGTTTATTGTCTCTTCAGTGCCTAATACAGAGTCTGGTGCATAAGATATACTCCTATATTTATTGTGTGAATGCTTATCCAATAGCATTTACCTTTTATAAGCTAAATTGCCCTACAGAAATATGCCATTCTCAACAGTGATTGAGAATACTTACTTTTTAAAAAATAATTATATTATAAATGTTTTGGTGAATATATTGATGTTTTTATAAAAATAACGATTTTCTTTTTTCTTTTTTTTTTTTTTGAGTCAGAGTCTCTGTTATCCAGGCTGGCGTGCTGTGGCACGCTTACAGCTAACAGCAACCTCAGCCTCCTGGGCCAGGCAATCTTTCTACCTTCTGCCTAGCTGAAACTATGGGCACGCACCACCATGCCTGGCTAATTTTTTTGATTTATTATAGAGACTAATTCTCACCAAGTTGCCCAGGCTGGTCTCAAATCCTTAAGCTCAGGCAGTCTTCTTGCCTCTGCCTAACAAAGTGCTGGGATTATAGGTGTGAGCCACCGCTTCTGACCCAAGACTTTCTTTTATGGTTTCTGGTTTGGTGTCATGCTTAGAAAAGTTCACCAGCCTTACTTAAGACTATAAAATGAGTCACCAGTAATTTTTATTTTTTGCATTTAAATCTCTAATTACTCTGGAATTGATTTTGATGTAAGGGTCATACTCATTTAATATCTCTCTTTTTAAAAAAAAGAACATTATTCTCACCTTTCAAAGAGAGACACTTTCTTATGGTGTTTCTATCCAAAATTTAGAAAATTGGTTAAATTTGGGCATTTTGGAATAGTTTAGTTTTAATTTCCTTGACTGCTAGTACAATGATGACTTAAAATTAAGTAAGAATACTTGGAGATACAGAGATATGCTGAAAAAGAAATGAATACATGAATTTCTTTTTCTTGGTGATGGTTTTTCTTTGGTAACCAGGTGAGATAATGGATAATCTTACCCTGGAAGCTGGAGATGATGCTGGAAAAGTGAGATGGGTGGACATCAGCAATAGACTCAAGCTGTATGCCAGTCACTCACAATTCATCAAGCTTGTGGCAGAGAAACGAGATGCGCACTGGAGTGAGGACTGTGAAACTGATGGCCAGGGGTCATAGCTCATGTCTCCACATGAGCCCAAGGACCTCAAAGAAGCATGCACTGAAAAGAAGGCACTGTCACAGAACTTAGGCTATGAAACAGGCCCAGGAGGCCGCCTGTTCACTTTCAGAACAAATTGCTTCTAGAGGGTTTTGCATCACAATACAATGAATAAATATGACGAAATGGAACACGTTATTTTCAGCTTTCTGGTCAAAAGGAATATAAATAGTCACATTTTGTATGTATTCTGTTTAAGCATGGCTTAAACCAAATTTAAGCCACCAGCGCTCTTTGAAGACTCGTAATCAAAATAAAGATAAATTCTTGATCAGCTGTCACTTGTTTTCCATCTGGTTCTTGTTTGCTGGCTTTTTTTCCCCACTATCTTCTGAGGTCTGAGAGAGGTTCCTGCTACAGCAGCACTATTAGGGGGAACACTGCCAAGTGATGTGTAGTGTAGTGTGTACTGTATGTGTTCTTGTGGACATGATTTCAATAGTGGAAAATTTATATATTCTTGACTTCACAGTCACCAGTTTTATGAGGAAATCTCAGTTGCTCTTTTAGTCAATAAAGGTCAAGATCAATGAACAAAAGCCCATATTCTCCTTTTTAGAAATTGTGAATTTAAAAAATAATGTCCAGGATCTTAGTAGTTTAAATCAATATGTATATTTCATGCTATTTGTAATTATTATATGTCATAAATCAATTAAAAGTAGAGGTTCAAGCCGGGCTCGGTGGCTCAGCTTGTAATCTCGCGCTTTGGAGGCTGAGGTGAGTGGATTGCCTGAGCTCGTGGGTTCGAGACCTGCCTGGGCAACTTGGTGAGACCTCATCTCTACAACAAATCAAAAAATTAGCCGGGCGTGGTAGCACGCACCTGTAGTTCCAGCTACTTGGAAGGCTGAGGCGGAAGGATTGCTGGAGCCCAGCAGGTCGAGGATGCGGTGGCCGGGAGTGGCCACTGCACTACTGTCTGGGCGACAGAGTTAGACTACAACTCAAAAAAGAAAAAAAAGAAATCACCACCTAGTAAGGCATTGTATTTCCAGTTCATTTCAGCTTTATTCACAATGGAAACAACTGAAGTGTCCACTGATAGAGGAATGGATAAGGAAAAAGTGGTGTGTGTGTGTGTGTGTGTGTGTGTGTGTGTGTGTGTGTGTACGTGTGTGTGATGAATACTATTCAGACTTAAGAAGGAGATCTTACCATTTGAAATAACATGAATGAAACCAGAAGACATTATGTTAAATGAAAGAAGCCTGACAGAGAAAGACAAATACTTCGTGATCTCACTTATATGTGAAATATGTTTTTCAAAAATTAAATACATAGCAGCAGAGAGTAAAAACATGGCTACCAAACTGGGGGAGGAGGGAAGGGAGTGGACGAAGATAGAGACATTTATGTCAAAAAGTACAAAGATGTAACTATGTCAGACGAATACATCTAGAAATCTAATATATAGCATATTAATGATATTGTATTGTGTACTGAAAATCTGCTAAGAAATAACACTTTGGGGAACTCTTACCACCAAAAAAGAAAGTCAACAATATGAGATGATGCATATGCTAATTGACTTGAATGTGGTAATTACTTCACTAAAAAAATGAATACAGTATAATTCCATTTACATTAGGTTCCAAAAATGCAAAATTAATATTATAATATATACATAAGTAGCAAAAGTGTAAAGACCATAACAAAAGAGAAACACAAAATCAGGATGAAGATGAACTGAACAAGGTAAGGAAATTGCAGAGGGCACAGACAGGATTTGGAAGGTAGTGGTAATATTCTATTCCTTAAGCTGGGTTGTGGGTACACAGGTTTGCATTTTATTGTTACTCCTCATACTTGTGTGTAATAAACATGCTTATGAATTAATTTCATTATTCACTGGAGGAATTGGTCAGGAAGTCACACGTGAGAAGAGATTAATTCCATAGGAAGAAAGGGCTACTGGGTGCCCAAGAGACTGGTCAAACTGGAACTATTTGTAGTCCTAATGCCTCCTCCTTTCATAGTGATTGAGGGAACTGATCTCCAATCATAACTTGATTCATATATATCATGTGTATTATACATATAGTATATGACATATATTATACATATAACATCTGTATGTATTTGAATCAGAGTCTCACTTTGTTGTCCTGACTGGAGTGCAGTGGCACAATCATGGTTCACCATAGTCTCAATCTTCTGGGCTCAGGCAATCCTCCCACTACAGCCTCCTGAGTAGCTGAGACTACAGGTGCATATCACCATACCTAGCTAATTTTTTTATTTTTTGTAGACAAGTTCTCACTATGTTGCCCAGTCTGGTCTCGAACTCCTGGGCTCAAGCAATCCTCCTGCCTCGGCCTACCTAAGTGCTGGGATTACAAACGTGAGTCACCATGCCCAGCCGATTTATATATTTTTAAACATATAGTTCACTGTTAATTATCAAGATAAACATTTAAAATAATTGTTATAACTAAAATGAAGAAATATAACTAAAAGAAGAAATCTCACCCTACTTAAGCAGATTCAGTAAGTTGAAGCAAAATCAAAAGGAAATATTTTATTAAGTATTACTAAGGTCAGTTGGGTATAATTGCATGGGTGAATTTCTTCTCAAAGTTTGTTTTCTGTATGTTCATTCATTATTCATTTCTGAGTGAGAATAATATGTTCTCACTCGGAAATATTATGTAATAATATGTAAACTATTTCTGCGTGAGAATAATAAGTAAGATATTGTCTAGGTCCGAAAGAAAGTACAAATATCTATAAGAAGCCCTCAATAAGCTTATATGCTAGTGATAGGGCATATACATAACAATCATCCCTTAAGTGTTGGTGTCAGGGAGACCCTCAAACAATGAAAGTGATTGTAAGCAACTGGATTCTGTGTGAAGTCACTAAGAAGGGAAGAGGCAGTTCAACCCCAAGCAAAGAAAAAAACACACACAAAACCAAACACTTAATGCACATTGCTGAACGGCACCTTGCCTGACACTACTCAGTAACAATCCTGATTCTTAATACCAATGCATGGAGTAATCTCTCATGTCTCTAGGAGTTTTATTGCCTAAGTAATGGCATACATGCTACAAATCTTTACTCTAACTCCACTCCTCTTCTTTTTCTTTTTTTCACAGATGCTTTGCTTCATCAAATATCAGGTACATTCTGACCTCGTAGGAACTTGGCAAAATAACTTTTGTGTATCTTGTTCATTGGATGTGTGGAAGATTATCTCATAAAATAGTGAAAGTGATCTTCTATAAGAGACATCTGGATCACTTTTAGAAGATATTACTTAGAGAAAGTCATTGCAGTTCTCTGACACTGTGTCTTCATTTACAAATTAAAGAAATTATATTACGTGTCCAGGCATCTTTTTTTTCCCCTCAGTTAAAATTTATTATCTAGCTAAAACTTCTCTCATGTATTCTTTCCCTCAAAAAGCAAGTATTTGTAAAATAAACAAAAGTTTTTTTTTCAAAAACAAAGTATATTTTCAAGTGGAATTTGCTTAGGTGATGGAGACATACTTGGTGGGGGAATTTAATTTGTGTTTTGAAATCCAAACTAATGAGCATGATAAACTGTTATTGCTGGCACTGGCTTTATCCCAAATGACAATGCCTGACTCTCTGAGTCCGGTAGATTCCCCAACCCATCCTTAAATTCCTACCTTTCCTTTTCCATTGACTTAGGATAGCCATCGTCAATGTGCCCATAACAGTGGGAAGGGAAGAGAGAGGGAAGGTCATAGTGTATAGAGTTCAGGATCACAGTTTACAGAGCTACAGGATCACAGTACAAGTAAGTCAGGTCATTTCATCTGGTCAAGTCCAGGTGTCTGCCATGGCAGTACATCCAAGGGCAGAAGACCCTGAGGTTGGAGATAGCAGTGGTGGCAGAATTCTTTCTTGCCCACATCTTTCTGCACTAATTGAAGCCTTGTGACCCACCCAAAGATATAACTATCTGATCATATTATTGGCTGCGTTTTTGCCCTTGTACATGTAGATTCTGGTTGCCTTGTCAAAGATGGCTTTCTCCTGATCCTCCTGGTTGCCTTGAGGCACACCACATCCTGCTGTACAGAGACTTGGCCTGATGGTGGAGATGGGTGCTGACCATACCATTGCTAGAGGGCCTCTGGAGGATGCAAATCTGTGGAGGGAGCCAATGGGAAGACTACCATCCTGAGTACAATGGGCACTTTGGGAGGAAATGTGGAATTCTGTCTTCTGTCTTCCACTTCTTCCCACCTGTCAACAACCTCCATAATTATCTGCCATCTTACTCTTCTCTTTTCCTCCTTCCCACCCACATTCCCATGCTCACACTTTGTCCATTAGCATTTAAAAAAAAAAAGCTCCCCAAGTGACTAATTGTAGCCCATAATTAAGGACACCTGGTCCAAATAATGAAACTCCTAGAAAGACAGGTCTTGGTAGCAGCTCTAAATGATGGGCCATCAGTTTCACATATTGAAGGATTCCTTTGAGTAATCAGTAGGCATGAATAACAGTTTCTAAAAATGGTTTTGATTTTATTTTATTCAGGAAATAACAACCTAACAAGAGATAATATTCAAGGTTTCTTTTTTTTTTTTTTTTTTAACCTAATTTGGAGTATCAATCAGGCACCCAGGTTGGAGTGTAGTAACACACTTATGGCCACCCCAGTGTTGACCTACTGGGCTCCAGCAATCCCTCCACCTCAGCCTTCCAAGTAGCCGGAACTACAGGCATGCACTACCACACCTGGCTTTTTTTTTTTTATTGTAGAGATGCAGTCTCGCCAAGTTGCCCATGCTGTTCTTGAACCCGTGAGCTCAGGCAATCCCCTGCGTTGGCCTCCCAAAGTGCTGGAATTACAGGCTTGAGCCACCACGCCTGGCCAATGTTCAAGATTTCTAAGGCTCCCATGATAAAGATCTCCATGTGCCCATACTGCTTTATTCTGCCCGCTTCTTTACTTTGCTTTGTGCCCTGTGAGGCTGACGATATCACATAAATGACATCAACTGGCTTCCTTGTCCTCTGGTGCCATCCAGTGAAGAGCACCAACAGGAAATTAGAATATGGGAGGGCAGTAAAGTCTGAGTGTTAATTCTCCTCATTACCTCCTTTTGGTGTTGCCCTGGGCTTGCAGGGTCTCTCATCAAAGGTATCAACACCTGTAATGTGGCCTCTCCACACAGTTGTCTTGCTTTAAAGCATCAGTAACTTTTTGCCTCTCATCACTTCAGGCCTTGTGTCAGTGGCATCCTGCTGGTACTAGCCCTGGGATACTACATTCTCCTTGTGGCTTTTCTGCCCTTTGCCTGTAGTGTTTTCTTTATTAAAACTTCCTCATATTGCTTAGACTAAGTATGCCCTCTGTTTTTTGCCCTGACCCTGGTTGTTCACATATTTTTTTAAATTTTATTTCATTATAGAGATGGGGGTACAAGTGAGGATGAACTACATAAGTAGGCTGCATGCAGGTGAAGCTTAGGCTTCTAACTGTTCCTCACTCCCCCTCGTAGTAGATCAGGTACCCTTTGTGTTTTTGTGTGCCCCCCTCTCTCCCCTAGCAGTGCCCAGCAACTGCCGCTCCCTCCCTTGTGCTAGTGTGACAAATGTTCAAGGCTCACTTACTAGTGAGAACATGATGGTATTCAGTTCTTTGTTTCTGTGATAGTTCACTTAATATGATGGTCGCCAACTCCATCCAATTTGCTGCAAAGTCCATAATTTCGTTCTTCTTTATGGCTATGTAATACTCCATCATGTATATGTACCACATTTTTTTATCCAGTCCACTTTCTATGGGCAGGAGGGTAGTTTCCATGTCTTTGATATTTTGAAAAGTGTGGCAATAAACATGTGTGTGCAGGTATCTTTTTTTTTTTTTTTTTTTGAGTTGGAGTCTCACTCTGTCACCCAGACTGGAGTGCAGTGGCCGCTCCCGGCCACCGCAGCCTCCACCTGCTGGGGCTTCCGCCTCAGCCTTCCAAGTAGCTGGAACTACAGGCATGCGCTACCACGCCCGGCTGATTTTTTGATTTATTGTAGAGATGAGGTCTCGCTTGCCCAGGCGGGTCTCGAACCCGCGGGCTCAGACAATCCACTCACCTCAGCCTCCCAAAGGCGCGAGATTACAGGCTGAGCCACCGAGCCCGGCTCAGGTATCCTTTTTGTAAAATGATTTGTGTTGCTCAAGGTATACTACCAGGAGAGAGATTGTTGGATCATATGGAAGATCAATTTTGAGTTATTATAGGAATCATCACACTCCTTTCCAAAGAGGTTGAACAACTAGCTTGCACTCCCACCAACAGTATAGAAGTGTTCCCTTTTCTCCACACATACATCAGCACCTCTTGTTTTTTGCACCTCTTGCTTTTTGACTTATTAATGATAGCCATCTGTGCCGGAGTGAGGTGGTATCTCATTGTAGTTTTGATTTGCATTTCTCTGATGTCCATCCTACCCAAGGTAATCTACATATTCAGTGAAATACCCATAAACTTATCAACATCACTTTTCTCAGACCTGGAAATGACAATACAGAAATTCACATGGAAACAAAAAAGAGCACGTAAAGCCCAAACAATCCTCAGCAAAAGGAACAAACTGGGAGGTATCACACTTCCAGACTTTAAACTTTACTACAAGGCCACAGTAACCAAAACAACCTAGTATTGGTAAGGAATAGGCACATAAACCAATGGAACAGAACAGAGATTCCAGAAGCAAAAACACAGTCTCTCAAACAACTCATCTTCAACAAAGCTACCAAGAACAATCACTGGGAAAAGGAAACCATATTTAGCAAATGGTACTGGGAAAACTGGCTGACCACATGTAGAAGAATGAAATTGGGCCCCTACCTTTCACAACATACAAAAATCAACTCAATATGTAAAACCTCAAATTATAAGAATTCTAGAAGAAAACATAGGAAACACCCTCATGCACATCAGAGTAAACAATGAATTATTGACCAAGTCCCCAAAAGCAAATGCCATAAAAGTTAAGATAGACAAGTGGGGCCTCATCAAACTGAAATGCTTTTGTACAGCAAAAGAAACCATCAAGAGAGTTGAGACTACCCACAGAATTCGAAAAAATATTTGCAAATTATGTATCTGACAAAGCTCTAACCTCCGAGATCTACAAGGAACTCAAACTAAGTGAAAGGAGAAAAATAAACAACCCCATTAAAAAGTGGGCCAAGGATATGAACAAACACTTGTAAAAAGATGACATCCAAGTAGCCAACAGACATGAAAAAATGCTCAGCCAGGAACCTTCTAAAACAAAACACACACTCACACATACATACACACATATTCATATATACACAAACAAATGTGAGATTCTATCATGCTGATATTTTTCACTGTCAGCTTCATGACTCTTAGTCTTTAAATGGTTAACTATATGAGACCCATAGTCATTCACACTCTCACTTTAAATTAAACTAAGTGGTAATTGATCGAAGGGTTTCCGGTTGTTTAGGCATGTGTCTCCTCTCAACAATCGCTAGAAAAATGCTTCATGTTTTCCTGATATGTCCTTAATTTCCATCTTTTATTTTATCTTCCTGTGTATTCTTCTCACCAAAACACAACTTGTTTCTTATACGGTATCCAAACATACTTCTACTACTATTGCTAATAAGAATTCACACTGATTGTGCACTGACTCTGTGCTAGGCAGTCCTGCCTGTATTACTTATATTAACTCACTGAATTCCTATCAAAATCCACAAAGAGTTGAGTACCTTGTGAAAATCACCTGGCTCCCAAGTGGAGCACTCAGGATCTAATCCCCATAGCCCAGCCCCAGAGTACACATCCTGACTGACCGAAATAACTGTCAGAATTCTGGATGCTCTCTCCCAGGCATACACAAGTTCAACTCTTGTATGAGACTCTGCAGAATAAGAAAGAAATCTCGGTATAAGAGAGGAGAAAATAAGTCTCTATAAAATGAATCTTACTTGGACACCATTCAATGTGGGTTTAATCCCAAATACTCAAAGGGCCTCATATATGGCCTCATCTACAAGGAGGTGCCACTGCTTGGATCTTGAAAAGCAACTCCAGTTCATTTAGGAGCCTTAGATTTATTTTTGGAATCCAGAGGCAGAGAACCGGTTATTTCCATATTAAATCCCTTGGGCATCGCTAGCTGGGTACTCAGAAACCACATATGCCATTTAGAGTCAAACCCAGCCTGGCACCTGTGTGATTCCCTTGGCTGGTTCCCCCTGGCCCAGCAGCAATAAATATCAGGGCATGAGCCAGAATCCACACTCTGCGTTCTAAGGTTTGAAAGAGAAATTGGGTTTGAGCGGTGCTTCTTTTTCTGTTGCCGAAAAGGGAAGTAAAGATGAATGCTCTTGGAAAGAAAAGGAAACATCAGTCCAACCCTTTCTGGCTCCGAAAGAGAACACTTAGGGTTTCGCAAACCACTGGTGATGCTGTTAATAAGTTCATCACTGTGCAAAATATCCCATGTGGGTTTTCTCTTTTTTTCTTAATTTTAAAAATTCTGGTAAAATATATGTAATAAAACTTGTCATTCTAACTTTTTTTTTTGCATTCTAACCATTTTTAAGTGTATGATCCAGTGTTATGAATTACACTCACTATGTTTTGCAACCATCACCACAATTTCCAAAATTTGTCATCACTCCAAGCAGAAGTTCTGTACGCATAAAGCAATAACTTCCTATCTCCCCTTCTACTCGGCCCCTGGTAACCTTTAACGTACTTTCTGTCTCTATAAATTTGCCCATTCTAGACAATTTATATAAGGAGAATCATACAATATTTGTCCTTTTGTGTCACATTATTTTAAGGTTTTATGCTGATCTCTTCATAACATGATTCAATGCAAGCATTACTCACCAGGTGATCAGAGGGCAGTGAAGACTGGGGACCTCTCCAGGGTCTACCCCAGCACTCTCCCACAGTTTCACCACCAGGAAGCCATCTCACCCTCTAGGGCTTCCTGGATTTCCACTGACCCAAAAGAGCAAGCAGTCTAAAACAACTACTCCACTGGGCTGAAAGACAAGGCTCTCTGGCAACTCTTTCACTTGCCTCTTTAGCCTTCAGGCCCTGCCACCCCCATCTCAGACCAAGTATACCCACAACTCTTTTTTGTTGTTGTTGTTTTGTTTTGTTTTGTTTTTTGTTTATATATATATATATATTTTTTTTTTCTCTTTTAATTTTTATTTTGAAATTGTGGGGTACAATTCAGGGTTATGTATACAAATGTTCATTGTGCAAGTTACCCTTATTGATGAGGTGTGCCCCCACTTCCCCGGTGGATATTGACTACTGTCAATCCCAGCTACCCATGCCCCACCCCTACCCCCCTCCACGCAGTTTCACACTACTTTCAATCCCTTTCCTACAGTAATATGGTAGTTGTTCAAGGTCCACTTATGAGTGAGAACACATGATACTCAGCTCTTTGTTTCTGTGAGAGATCACTCAGTATTATAAGCTCTAATTCCATCCACGTTGCTGTGAAGTTCATAATTTTGTTCTTCTTTATGACTGCATAATATTACATTGTACATATGTACCACATTTTTTTTTATCCAGTCCTCATTGTTCACAATAGCAAGAACATGGAATTACCCACAACTCTTAAGTCCAAGGCACTAATGGAGCAGCTGACATTAAGAAGTAAAATAGGTTCTTTTGTATGAAAGTGTTATTAGGTCATTTTAAGATCTTCATTTAACTTTTAGAAGCCCACACTATAGGATATCAGATTAAAATGACCCATAGCTCAGTTTAAATACAAGTGTCCACAAATTAGAGTTGAACTGCATGATGAGCTGATAATACATTTTGGAGATTCTTAATTAAACATTTATTAATTACAACATTACAGTATCACTTCTGTATTTAACACTTTTCGTAAGGGTCAAGAACCAAGCCAAGAAAGCCTAATGAATAGAAAGTCCCTGTGCACATATGTATTTCAGGTTGAATTAACAACCTGGCTCCTTTGGTTACTTTTCATCTTGACTCTTGGTTATAGCTTTTAAAAACCACTTAAAGTCCAGCTCTAAACATAAGACATATCAGCTGTTCCTTAATATCTCCAAGATCAGGGGCAATTACAAAACAAGTCAAGTGTACCTCACTTCCTTGTGATTTAGCACAGTGAAAGAAGTGGCAATCTCCTTAGCTCATGATTTACTAGACACTTGGCACAATGATGAATGCAAAAGGCAGATTAAATTGAATTAAACATAAAATAATTCTGTTATTGCCTGAGCCCATGGGTTTGAGAACAGCCTGGGCAACTTGTCAAGACAATACAATAAATTTGATTTATCATCTCTACAATAAATCAAACAGTTAGCCGGGTGTGGTAGCATGCACCTGTAGTTCTGGCTACTTGGAAGGCTGAGGCAGAAGGCTCACCTGAGCCCAGAAGGTCAATGCTGGGGTGGTCATGAGCATGCCACTGCACTCCAGCCTGGGCAATGGAGTGAACTCTGACTCAAAAAAAAAAATTAAAATAAAAAACCAAGCTCTTTTTACATATCTCTATCTATTATATAATATATATAGATAGAGATATATAGATACATAATAAAATTATCTTTTGGAAGGAGTCCTTCTTGTAGTACACGTGGAATTTGTTTCTCCAGATAAAATGGTCAACCAAAGTTTTTATCTGGAAGTTTTGAGAAGGTTGTATCACAATTTGTGGAAGAAATGTCCTGAGTTGTGGCAAACAAGTGAATGGTTCTTCCACCATAACAACGCATCTCCCATACCACACTAAGTATTCAGCAGTTTTTGACCAAAATAACATGACCCCCATGCCCCACCTGCCCTATTCACCCAATCTCGCCCAAGCAACTTTTTTTTTAGTTTGTTTCCCCAGATAAAAAAAAAGTCCTCAAAGGGAAACATTCAGCCAATGTAGAAGAAGTGAAACAAAAATATGACAGAAGCACAGAAAGACATCAAAATTGATGAGTTCAAAAACTCTTCTGAGCAGTGGAAAAAGCATTTTGATATGTGTATTTCATCAAACAGAGAGTTTGAAGGTGACTGAAGTTTAAACATGTAAGAATACATAATTTTTTATAAATAAATTCCATTTTTGGGGGGCCCTTCTCATATATGTATATAAAATATATATTACTTCAATTCAACTTCGAAATTCAATTCCACTTCAAAAATTAATACATAGATAACATCTCTTAAATGTGTACACTTGTTTGGTATTATATATCATGGGTGTCAAAAAATTATACACATTCAAGAGATATTATCAATGTACTTACTTTTCAAAGTTGAAATGAATTACAGCAGTAAAGTGTAGTATGACATTTGCTAGCATTACCATCTGACAGACAGATATATATTATTACAATTTTAATACAATTTTTTCCTTTCTTAAAATGTGTATACATTTTCTGGCACTGTGTGTGTGTATTTATATATATATATATGGGGGGGAGAAAGAGGAGAAGCAGATCCTATTTGTCTGTATCTCTGGAGAATCTTGACTAAAATACCTAGAGATTATAAGATTACCTCATTTTTCTTTTAAGTAAAGGCATCTCTCTTTCTGTAGACACTGTTGTGTGTCCACTCACTTATCCTTCTTCACTAATCCACCCCAATTTTGTCAAGTGCCACTAGAGAGCCCTTACCTTCAGGCTGTGACAGGTTTTGACCAATGACTGTAATGGGAGGGAGAGGAGAGGGGTTCAGGGCCCTAGGAAGAATATTTCCCTCCTGATAAAAATGGCATAAGGACACATTTTCTTTCCTGATTCTGTCTCCTGAACACAACTGTGTGACAGCAACTGTGTCTATGACACAAAGTCAAGAAAATCATGGAGAAACCTACACTCTCAGCCAGGCCATCTCTGGGCTCTAAACTTCTCCACAACAGCCCAACTCGGGATGCCAGGTAAGGTCCCCAAATAATTCCCAGTGTGCTAAAGACAGTGAGTCTAACTGTGATTTGCAGGCTAAGAGGTCCTAACTGTTCTACAGCTACCAGCTTTGATGACTACTTCCCACATGGTCCCACCATTAAACATCTGTCCTTTTGCTGTATAGCCAGGTCTCCAACACAAGCCTTCAATTTCAAAGAAATGGGGAGGCCTCAGTAGCAGAAATAAAGTGTTTTCTTTTTTCTTTAATTGGATGTCGTTGTGGTGTGCGTGTGTGTGTGTGTGTGTGTGTGTGTGTGTACATGGCATGTGCATGTTTGTGTGATTAACTTTCAGAAGAATTGGTGGAAAGTTTATTAAATTTGAATGAATGGAAAACACTTAGTTGTCAATATTGCAAAATGTGTGGCACCCTCAAATTCAAGAATATGAAGAGAATATATTTTGGAAATGGCTATGCTGTCCAACAACTTTGAGTCATATCTAATCCCAGGAAGAGGAGCAAACAATATTTGTTTTCATCAAAGACAACCTAATTCACCGTGTGACTCTGACTTCTTCTCTAAATGTACTTTATTAATTCAACTTGACTTTCAAGAATATCTACTAGGTGTCAGATATTTCTGAATATATTTGTTCATGTATCTCTTTACCACTATTGTACAGATGAGTAGAAGGGGAAATATAGGATGTGCACCATCTTCCCAGTGAGACTTTCACTCAGAGCACAACTAGAATCTGATCCTGGGAATTCTTTTTTTTTTTTTTTTTTAGTTGGAGTCTCACTCTGTCACCCAGGCTGGAGTGCAGTGGCATGCTCACGGTCACCCCAGTGTCAACCTGCTGGGTTCAGGCAATTCTTCTGCCTCAGCCTTCCAAGTAGCTGGAACTACAGCACACACTACCACACCTGGCTAATTTTTTTATTTTATTGTAGAGACGAGGTCTCACTATGTTGTCCAGGCTGGTCTCAAACCCACAGACTCAGCAATCCTCTTGCCTTGGCCTCCCAAAGTACTGGGATTACAGGCTTGAGTCATCACCTACAGCCTATCTTGGGAATTCTAAACCAGTGCCCTTCCACCTTGAATTTACAGATCAGCTGGGGGGTCTGGTGAAAATGCCAATTCTGATTCTCATTCTGAGTGGGGTCTGAGGTTTTATCTCTGAGGAGCTCACAGGTAAGGCTAACACTACTGGTCTGCAGACCACACCTTCAGCACCAAGATTCTACACAGCAGTGTGCATAAGCTCTTAATGGTAAGTACAAGATTTAGAGTTAGTCAATTTTTTTCATCGAATTATCTAATTTATCTTATTCTTAGTTTTCTCATCTAACAAAAGGGGTATAAAAACAGTACCTACATCCTAATGGGCTGTTTTGAAACTTTAATGAGAGGAAGAATTGAAATGCCTTAAAGATGCCTGGCAGATAAGGCACACTTTCAACTGGGAGTTAGGGCTGTTCAAACCAAAGCACAAGTTTTACTGAGGACTTCAATGTTCACCAATTCCATTGGTAGGGATTCACTGGAATTGGGGAGACACAGAGTAAGGCAGGATGGGAAGACCACAAAGTTTCTGGTCCAGCTCTACCATCTAAGAACTGCACAACCTTGAGATAAAAGATGCCATAGAGAAGATGGCTGCCAACCCACACCCATCACCTTGGTCAATCCATTCTCAGGATAAGAATCAGGTGGTACTGGTCCCCTCAGAGCAGACTGGATATGGAGTGGTCCTGGGATGGATACCTACCTAATAGGCAGAAATGATTCAGAGGCAAGATCAAGCCAATTCTCTCTCTCCCAAGAACTAAATTAGACCATGTCTTTCCCACGTTTTTCCCTATGACTCATTAGATCAGTAGCCCCCTTGAATGTGATGACAGTGGGGACTGCATGGCCATTTCAACCAAGAAGAACAGTGAAGATGAACAGAAAGAATCAAAGAATCCCACCTGTTGACCAGGCTCGGTGGCTCAGCCAGTAATCTCAGCAATTTGGGAGGACAAGGCAAGCAGATTATCTGAGCCCACGGGTTCGAGACTCACCCGGGCAACTTGGCGAGACCTCGTCTCTACAATAAATCAAAAAAATTAGCCAGGTGTGGTAGCGCATGTCTGTAGTTCCAGCTAGTTGGAAGGCTGAGGTGGAAGGATGGCTGGAGCACAGCAGGTCGAGGCTGTGGTAGCCAGGAGTGTGCCACTGCACTCCAGTCTGAGCAACAGAATGAGACTCTAACTCAAAAAAAAAAAAAAAACACCTGCTGAGGGAGAGAAAAGGCCAGAACAGGGACGGAGGAAAGCACAGAAAGAAATACACCAAGTCACCCTCCAGTTTGCTGAGAAATTTCTCTTCTTGGTTCAAGTCCATTGTGAGGTTTGGCTATAATTCCTGCCCTTGACAATTACCCTGTGTTCTTTATTTTTTTTTCTTTGCTTTGGCTATTTTTTTCCTTTGCTTTGCATTTCTGGCACTTACAACTAAACAATGCATACCTAAAAAACTGAAGTGTTGAATTAACCTCTTTAGCCTCAGCTTACTCATCCGTAAAATAGAGATTTATTCTTTTGTTTGGGAAATACTTATTAAGTGCTTGCTCTTTGCCAAGTACTAGCTAGATAGTGGGGAAAACACCGGCTCACAATTCCAGATAATATCCCTATCTTCATGGAACTTCCAGTAGACTACAAGAAACAAGCCTTAGTGGATAAATTAATCATGCGAATAAATGTAAAATTACAACTGAAGTAAGTGCTACGACTGAAGAAATAGAAGATATAGTAAGAACATACTCAGAGGGGACTCAATAGGAAAAAAGTTAGAATTATTTAAAGAAATTAATAAGGATCAGTAGGAGACACAAACAGGGGCATCAATCTCCAATCTGCCAGGAAAGCAAAGTGTGAGATGGGCCAAGCAGTGAACTACCCTGGGCACTGGTTTCCTCTCATGCTTGCTAAAAATCTCTCCCAAGTCTGAAAGAGGAAAATTCTTGCTCTTGATAATATCCCATGTAACACATACACTACAGACTCCAAGTGTTCCTACCAGTTGGATCATTATGCAGAAATAATGCAACACTCCCATTCTTTGTAGAAAAAACTTTTCAAAGCACAGAGGCTTTCTGCCTTGAAAAGGGAACTATTCAAACGTGGGTGCCTAATAGCTAAAGAAAAGGGGCTCCCTGGCAACACAGATGATCCTAGGTCAAGTACACATTCTGAGAGAGCAAGAGACATACAAATGAACACAAACCAGTGGGCCCAGGCCTACACCGGCAGTGTTTTCTCTAATCAAGTTCTTGTCCTGCTGTAACATGACAATTCTGTGGCAGGGTTGAGTACAACACAAACACCAAGGGGTAAAAGGGAGGGTCTTCCTGGTTGGAGGTTTTCTGCCTCAGTCTCCCTGTCCAAAAAAGTGGATGTCTGATTTACTTAAAATTAGCAAAAGCAATAATAATAATTCCCACCCTGTTTTGTATGGCCAAAAGCCCAGATTTAAATTTGAAAATTTGCTCATATGCTACTGTTTAAGTCAAGTTTTGAGCTTTTTCAGCTGCTCTAGAGGGGAGGTCAGAAATGACAGGTAGGCAAGTTTGAGGCCCAGTGGACTCATGTTTGTGTCAGGAGCAAGGTGAGGGCTAAGATGACAGTGATCTCATTACATTTGGGCAGTCCCCGAGAGCGAGGCATTCCCAGCAAAGAGTTCAGAAGAATTTGAGTTGCCACAAAGAGATCTGAACTTGTTTCAACTGTTAATAAGGTTTAGAAAAAAATCTGGTGGAATGGTTCACACCTATAAGTCCAACACTTTAGGAGGCAGACTTGCTTAAGTCCAACACTTTAGGAGGCAGACTTGCTTAAAACCAAGAGTTCAAGACCAGACCCCAGTGTCTATAAAAACAAAAATAAAAAATTAGCTAGGCTTGATGGCACACCTGTAGCTTCAGCTACTCAGGAGACTAAGGCGAGCGGATTGCTTGAATCCAGAAGTTCAAGTTTACAGTGAGTTGTGATCGCACCACTGCTCTCCAAACCGGGCCACAAAGCAAGGCCCTGTCTCTAAATAAAGTAAATGTTTTTAAGTGTTTTAGAAACAAAAAAGTTTACAGCCATTTGATGGCAAAGTAAATAAGGAAGGCTGCAAAAACCCTGGGTCTACCTCTGACTTTTCACCAGCTTGGCAAGAGGTTGAGTTCTTGAGTCCCTGTCTTTGCATCTGTGAATGGAAAAGGGCTGACACAGCCCGAAATTCTCCTTGGGCTGAAATTCTTCTTTTCAAGCCTAAATGTGGGGTGCCTCCCAGAAGTCCATTCTCTGGCTTATTTTTATGTGGCAAAAATCAAAATCCCCATGGTTCCTTGTCACTGATCACACCATCTCAGCTACTGATCACACCATCTCAGCTACCAGAGCCCATTAAACATGTCCCAGAAGCCATTTGTGACATGATTTTCATTCCAGGAACCAGCTATCTCCCCACAGCTTACTGATGTAGATGAGTTTTCCAAGCTTCCTTCAAGGGAAAATAAAAATACTTAACGTTGCTTTGGAAAAGCCCTGCCAAGCTTCTAGGCTTACACCCTTCAAGGACATTTTTATTTAGAGCACCCCTGAGAGGTGGAAAGAAAAATGTAATCTGGGAGAATGTTAGTACTTTGACAAATTCAGCCAGTGTTCTCTAGCAGAAGAGATCTTCAGAAACAAACTCTCCAAAGTCTTTTTGTACAGAAACTTCTGCCAAAATCTCTGCAGGTCCCTTGCAGACAGCAGCACCGAGACTTCTCACAGCCCAACTTCAGTAAGCATCCTTCTCCATTCCCTTTGGCTACCCAGATTCTGTCCCCTGCACTTAATTTGCAATGAGCAGATCTCCGTTTTCAAAATGTTCCCCCACAGGGACCACCCTGATATCTCATAGAAATGGAAGCAGCTTAGCCGGGCTGTTATGTTCAGCCTGTAATCTCGCGCCTTTAGGAGGCTGAGGTGAGTGGATTGCCTGAGCCCGCGGGTTCGAGACCCGCCTGGGCAAGCGAGACCTCATCTCTACAATAAATCAAAAAAAAATTAGCCGGGCATGGTAGCGCACGCCTGTAGTTCCAGCTACTTGGAAGGCTGAGGCGGAAGGATCGCTGGAGCCCAGCAGGCCGAGGCTGCGGTGGCCGGGAGTGGCCACTGCACTCCAGTCTGGGCGACAGAGTGAGACTCCGGCTCAAAAATAAATAAATAA